>JAODAL010007306.1:0-126422 GCA_025379985.1 Phyllomedusa bahiana
AAATTTTTTTTAAAATGGGTTTTTTGGAGGGTTTTTTTTTTTTTTTTTTTACAATAAGGTTATCAAATTTTGTCCCATTACTGAGGCCCTAGCGATCAGCTGCAATTTTTAGTGAATTTAGCAGCAAGTATTTAACTTCTCTACAAACACCATTGCAAGCAAAATAAAGGTATTACATAGTAAACATTGAAATAGATTTCTGTGCACCCCATAAACAAGCCAGGTCCTCCAGAGGATGAGAGATGTTCTCTGCATGTGGGCCTGCAATGAGGTACCTTGTCTACTAACTCAGAACTACCTAATAGCGTATTGGAAACCCTTTTTTGTGGTCACCAGGAAATGTTTACTTCTATGCTGACCTTTAGTAAACTTTTTGCAGTTGTGCGTCATTGATAGTACTTGAAATGAATGTTCTTTTAATGAAATATGTGCTTCTGGTGATCTAGGACTTCTTCCCTACTACTGCTTTTCTAGTTTGCCCCAATAATTCAGTTTTACGTCATATAGCAGGCAGTGTGGAACAGTCTCCTTCAGGCAGATGCTTGGAGGACTAATATTTTTAAAGATGACAAGAAAGAAAAATAAAGCACACACAAGCCAACACATTATAATGCTCTATATTGTACTGCCTGGAAGATCAGTCATGAGGGCATTGACCAAAGTTCTGGGAATCAGTTGATTCTTGCACAACTATGCAAAATATAAAACTTAATTTTGCATCTATAATTGGGGGACATGGAAAGCATATAAAACACACAAGTGCAAGGAAGATAAAACCACAAAGTATCAATAGGTAAAAATAACATGCACCTTTCTAAAAATAGAAGAAAAAAAAAGAAAAGCACCAACACCATCCAAAACTGAGGAAGCATAACAGATATATTCAATCTCATAATCAAAATGAACAGGCTCCGAAGCATTATCTTGGTCACAAATATTATATTTCATGTAGTCTAATAAATTCATGTAGCAAATGAAGTGATATATGTAATTGTTGCACCATTTGGGTTCTTGATGGATGTAACAGTTCCGGTCTATTGTGCTCGCCAATATCGTGACCTTGAAAAGGTGCATGGCGCCAAAGCACCTTCCATTTGGAAGAGACATTTCACCATACCGTGGCATTGACATCTACCGAGCCATTGACATCTACCCATAGCAACAATGTGATCCATAAAATCCAGTTTGGAGAATTATGTTAAATTTTTCATAATTTTAAAAATCATATGGAAAATACCCTTGAAATAAAAACATTCCCAATTCCAGCACTTGCTACTGCAACACATCAGTCCATCAACCCAATCAGCATCAGAAGGCTCAATTTAAAGCACAGATTATCATCATGAATACCTGCTATTGGTCAAAATGGCCAACTCTCTATTCATCTTTGGAACCATTGCAGCCCTTGCCAGACCAGGACTTGGATACAAACAAAATTGTACTTTTAATGGATGCAATATCTAGCAGATATGATTCCTTATCATCCAACCCAAAAACTTGTCACTAGTTTTTTCCTAGTGTCCATAGAAATTGTAGACACATTATGAAGTTCTGTAAAGAAGTTCATAGATTCTAGTTCACCGTGGCCTTCATAAACTGGTCAATTTCAACTAGATCTACCATCTGGCAACAATCAGCAGATCCCAATACAAGTGGTCAAAAGCCAACCCATCATCAATGGGTGTGGATGACTTTTCGTTACGTGTTTAGCCAGAGTATTTCATAATCTGGAGGCAGAATAATTGGTCTGCGTTTTCCTCTCTTAGAGGGACGCGTATGATCGGGCTTTTCACTTCTTTTCTGGCGTATAATGCGCCTCACTATGCCGGCTCCGCTGTCGGATGCACCTATCCTATGTGTTAGGCGCATTCTGCGAAAGCTTCACCACTTTGTTATGCGCCTAACATGAAGGGGGTCCTGTAGGCGTTCTGGGGCGGGACGCACCACATTCGAAAGCAAAGTGAGGCACATTACAGCTCCAACAGGCAGACCTATTTCAATGTGGTCTGTCTGAGCCGGAGTTCATACATGTCCCCCTTAGACTCCAAAGAAACAAAGCTTAAATTGTTCTCTATGGCTCTACCATGATATCTGTCAGGATACCATTTTTATGCAGTATCTTGGTAGAACAAAAACACCCCTATGGCCCCTTATCCTAAAAGCATCTTAAGATTTTTCAGTATCTGAATATCCAACTGACCAACATGATAATGTCTATGACAACTTTAAGAAGACTCATTACACAATTACACAGTCTACACTTTCCAAAACATTTGCCTCACTTCCCAAGAGAAAGAAGTGAAAAGTGGAACAGAATTCATTCTTCACTCAACCATGGAAAGAGTATGAAGTAGGATAGCAAAAAAAAAAAAACCTAAAAAAACTTTGACCTTTTTTATTTATTTAATTTTTTTTTTAGATTTACCTACAACAACATTCATTACTGGATTCCTCCCTAGTTCTTTGCATTTAGCAAAAGCTTACAGACTTAGGATTCACTCCAAAGTTCAACCAAAGAGAACAAGCCTACATATTCCCCATAAAACCAACTGGCATGACCTAAACAACGGTTTTAAACAGTGACAAAATAAAACGGGTAGAGGTTATTATATTGTAAAACACCAACTTACCATGTTCATAGCCTGGACACAAAGAGATTGTCATCCAGAGCGGAGAACAGGAAAGTTGCAATCCACAAGAAGGGATGAGGGGACAAGTGGCATTGGATGGAATGGAGAAAGGTAAGGGGCAAAGGGAAGGGATATACAAAGAGAGAAACAGTAGGAAGAGGAAGGAAAGGTGAATCAAACAATAATACATGTGATTCAATGAACAACTGGATGGATTATAATTGTTGAGAATGCATGATCATGTAGAGAGACAACAGGCAGCTACGAGGTGGTTAGGGATGGTAGGAAAGAGACTCGTTTCTTTCATTTATAGAAGAGAAGGTGGAAATGCAGATGGCGTAAATGTTATGAATGTTATGGATGGATCGCTGGACATGTACACAGGCAAAAAGTGTTAATACATGAGGGTGCTGCAAACCGGCTATTAACCACAGTAGGTGCGAGACTTTGATGCCACATGAAGATTTAAGATCAATTCAGGACCATGCCAAGCAAAGCAAAAACAAGGCTCTCAGATCACAGTCCTTAAGGCAACTTGGAAGATTTTTTAGCTGGGCAAGACTAGGTGAACAGCTATGGTAGTCTTCCTCATACTTCGGCCCTCCAGCTGTTGGGAAACTACAACTCCCATCCTGTATTTATATAATCTATGATAGTGGGAATGATGGGAGTTGTAGTTTTCCAACAGCTGGAGGGCCGCAGTTTGAGGATGCCTGATCTATGGTGACAAAGATGCAAACATGCTGCTTTGACTGCAGTGCCTTTGGTGAACACTTCTGCAAAGATCGTTTCCTGCTTTTATAGACCCTTTTAATCTACATATTCTAAGGAAAGGTCATATTACTCAAACCCCCCTGGATTATTTCAACATTAAGCATTCAAGTTTTATCTTTGGACAAGCAAACGGTACATCTTGTGTCTTCATAGTCAAACTCAAGATCTTCCAACGTGGCTATGTTGGGCTGAAATACTTCCCCTATACACTGCCCTTCTGATCCTTACATTTCATTGCATGTTAACCATACTCTACATATCTCACATACTTCTGTGGGACCATAATTTTGGCTTGTTTGGTGTCTCGATGGAACGCCATTCATCCTCTCCTACCATAAATGTATAAATTTGGTTGAGCCAACCTTTCTGAACCAGTTTAGTTGTTTTCAGCTGAATGTGGGACTCTCTGGGTCGCCCATGTGCAGAGGTGATCGCTTCACATATAAGGTTGTACTGCTAGTAATCAGCTTAATGATTAATCTGCATCCCAAATATCTTTAAAATATCCACATATTCTTTTCAATCTTCTAAAGCAGAGAGCAAATGGTGAAGAGACTCCTTAATAGAGTCCAGTTAATAACTTTACAAAAGGTAAAGAACTTCACTACGTTAACATAGATTTTAAGGCTGAAATTTGAAGCATTAAACTTTGAAGGACATAACCAGGTCATCCAATGTAATAAATATTGGGAAGCCAGTAAACCATAACAAGACATCAGTGCTAAGGATTACCAGAAGACCATAGCTTTCCATCAGTGGTGATACAGATTGAAGATACAAAGTTAACATGTAGTTTTTGATTATTTGCATCTCCGGAGAGTCACCCACTAGGTTATACTGTTACATATTGACTTTTGTGATGAACCTTGATGGGGAGCCCACTTAGATAGAAATAGGAGCTTCTGGAGATAAGTATACGGAAACTGTTTTACATAATAGTTACAATTGGAAGATTGGTGAAAGCTACATTGAAGCCCTGCCAGATTGGTCAAGATGTGGTCTACAAAGTTGTGCTGCTTAAGAGAGTCCACTGCTTTGGCAGAAACGTTGCACTCTTGTGAGATTCACTTGCATGAAAACATTTTATGGAATCCTTTTGATATGCCGATGCCTTGAAGAATTTTTTGGGGGATATTTATGCGAGTGAGCATGAACTGGCTCAGCAGAAGACGGACTGGTGCATTTTCCATTTGGCTCCGTTTAATTAACAGATTGTGATCCTTCAAACCTGTTCATTTGCCTCAAAATCATGGCTGTCACCAGACTAACCGCAAACCAATGTAATATGAAGAATTTAAAAAAAAAAAAAAAAAAACAAGTGCGAGTTTGGTTTTAGTCTTCCAAAGGACAGTATAATTCATCCAAACACCCTTGTATGATGAATAATTTATATATGTAACTGATGAGTAGATCATACACAAATTCTTCAAGGAATCTCATCAAACTTGGATGTATATGCAATTTCTGGAGAAAGGACCCCTTGATCCATTCCGGTTATATGGTAATAGCAAACATGCATGTTTCCTGACTAGAGCACAAGCCAACTCGTGTATGATGCAGAGGAGTCAGGAAGCCAGCCTGGGTGCCATGAAGCAGGCGGAAGCAGAGATGCCAAAGCCAGCAGATATGAGGAGCAGGTGTCTTACTTACCTTGAGCTTGGACTGGATCTCTCGTGACTTCCTCCGTGCTAGGACTTGTATGTGACTAGACACCTAAATCCAAAAACATAATGTTATACAGGGGACTATTTTAGTGATATATAAAAAAAAATAACACAACTCCCTATACCACTTCCTTCGTCCATATTTTTCTCCATCCTTGGTTGAACTTGATGGAATATGTCCTTTTTTTTTTTTACCTTACTAACTTTGTTACTAACTGAGATATTGTCAACCTGTAACTGTAATAAGTAATCAATTTATGTTCAGAAAAAGATCAGGGGTGAAGCAAGAATTCATAGGGCTTGTGAGATGGGCCCCCACTAACAGAAAACAGAACGTTAGAAGCAATCATAAAAGATATAAAAGTGCCAGAGAACCTACATAGTAGTGCTAGATACCGAGAATCTGGTAAATTGTTTAGGGGACAATGTTCTTACACTTAAGTGGGTCCCCTTAATGTCTGGGCTCCCAGATGTACTTGCGCCCATGGAAAAGTTAACAAATGAGAGACTGCTCTGGTTAACTTATAATATCTAACTGAAAAGAAGACAAATGGCTCGTGTTAGATACTAAGGGCCACATGTATGAAACGGTTTAGGTCTAAAACTCACTCTTTTGCCCACAGTAACCTAGTGGTTTTGACCTAAACAGTTTTCATAATGTGGCCCCCAAGTGTCAACCTAGGTGTCTTTACAGCCCTAGGTGGGTCTTGAAAGCTCGGAATTTGTCATTAGTGTTGTGCTTCAAATTTGTGTCAAAGTCAAATTCGAGTTGATTCCATTCAGGCCGGCCCAAGTCAATTTTTGGCATAAATCACCAGACAACAAAAAAACAAATAAACATTGTAGCCCAAAAGTTACAATGGGGTTAGGATTTTTTTCTTTTCCTATTTGTTTGTAAAGGTTAACATACCATTCCACAGCGCACTTGGCCTGGTGTCACTTCTGGCAGGAGGTCACATGCGGTCTGAAGCGCCACCAGACCAGAAGTTCTGAGCAATGGTAAGTTTACCATGATAAACCAGTACAAAAAATCTTAACTACAATTTTGGATTAGAATTAGGGTTAAAGTGATAAAATTCGGTACTTCTGATTTTTTTACAACTTTAATTAAACCAGTGTCGACCTGAAAAAGTTTAAGCAACACCATGTCATTATATTCGCCATTAAAAGGAATCAACTAATGAGGACTGTGAACTTGTACCTGTCCTATCTATTGACCCTTGTATGATATTATTGACTTGGGACCTGTTATCTATGCAAACACAAGCTAAGCTTTTTTTTTAAATGGTGAAACAGTAAATTCAACAGTCAAATGGAAGATAATCATAGGCTGCTATGAGTAGAAGGGGAAAGGATTTTTACTTGTGAAGACTACCAGCTGGCAGAGGAAGTCTTGGTCTAAGTCTACACAGCACGGTATTGTCGTTGGGATTTCAGCAGATTCAGTATTTAGATGTGCAGACCTCAAGGAATAATCTGGTCAGTTTTATCCACGCCAAAGACCACAGTCCAGTAATGTTAACATACCATCGGATTTTGGACAGCATTTTAACATTGCTGTGTAGACCCAACCTAACAAATCACAGAATTCCCCCAGCCATTCCGGACATTGGTGTAAAACATGTATGTAAACATCTGCCCTGTCATTGCGTAGGCATCTGACGAGTAAAACACCAAAAAGTATTAAAATAATTACAATATAGAGAAACAATTTGCTGTAGGAATGAGCCATAGTAATTGAAGGCCAAGTCATTCACAGCAGAGCGGCGTGTACATCCCCGCTACTGTCCCCTAGGTGGCACTAGAAGAACGGCTTTAGCATTTAAATAGTGACCGTAGCTTTAAATGACTATGTTGCTGGTGTAGAAAGACATCGTGTATGCGGCATGTCAAAGACATGTGCACGGTTTAATTTTGCTCAGTCATAGACAGGTTGTTCTAGTTAAGGTCTGACAAAACATCGGCTGTATATTACGGTTGAACATTTCTTTGCCATCTGTGGATCTGGTCTGCAATTGCCTTCCTAGTAAGCAACCCCTGCCAATTATATGTGGACAGTCATCCAAATGCTCTAAAAACACCTATGAATGGGGACGATGATTTGGTGTTGTCACCATTCAAATCAATTTGGGGCACTTTAAAGAGGATCCTTAAGATCTCCTGACCTGTCTGTTTTAGTAAATACTTGTGTTCCCCATGAAATAACAATTCTGGAGCAAGATCTCTAGGTTATGTGATTCCTAGGTTATTCCTTCTACAAACGGATTAGCAATCTGTCAACTGGGTGTTACTACATGGGGGGGAGGGGGTGTGTCCTTGCACTGTCCAATATTGTCCAATCAGTGCTGAAGGAGCCATGTCACAGGGACACACCCCTTTAATCAAGGTAACACCCATCTGACAGATTCAGTAATACATTTCTAGGAGGAATAACACAACACAGAGATATAAGAGAAGATGCTCAAGGATTGTAGTATCACAGGGAAAAGTAGGATTTACTAAGATAGACCTATCTGGAGATGTCACACGGCCTCTTTAAATTTTGTAATAGTGTTGAAACAGGACTACATTCTAGGACATCCATGTCGATATACTTTATTAGTCATCGATGAGCACCTGCTATGATTCAGACCTACGAATAAGAACTTCCTACACAGTAGAAGCACAGTCAGAATGACCTACCCTCCTACCAATGATAGACATGCAACCAGATGGATTTCACCACTGTCTTCACTCAACACTTTTGTGCTGACGAGAAACCATTAGAAAACAATAATGAATAAATCCTAAGATCATGAAATCACTGAAGACACTGATCTCCAAGACTAGTGTCCACAATCTGTAGACTCGTAGCAAGTGTATACGGATAGCTCTCATTAAATCTAGAATCAACATTATACTAATATAGTACTTCTAAAGTAGGTTAACTAGATGTGGCTGGAAGTACCTGGCAAGACCAGTTATACAACAAGTACAAACTCATCTGAGACCGACGATGGCCATAGACATCAAAACAGACTACTAGATATGACCATGGTCACTGGCATATAGGTTCATTGATGCATCAATGGCATTACAGTAGTGTTTCACTAAAGACAACACAATCTACCAGCTGAACACCACAGCTCTGGCTTCCAGAACTACAGCTAAAATGTAGACTTCACTAGGAAAAGTTCTGGTTGGTCACACACATCTGTATGTGAATTTATAACAATAGACTAGCAGATATGACCATGGTCACTGGGATATAGGTTAAAGGGGTTGTCTCACTACAAGGATTGGTTTTAATGTTAAAGATCTTGCAAAAACAAGTCACTTTGCAATATATGCCCATTAACAGTGTCCTACCTATTCCTAGATATCCCCTCTTGTATGTGCTGCAGCAGCTCCTCAGGTCGCTATAGCTACAGACCTGTTTACGCTCTCCCGATAGGCTGCTAGCACTGGTTACTATAGCTACAGACCTGGCTTCTACTGCAACATAGTAGAAGTCAGTAAACACGCCCTTGAACTCAAAGTGAAATCAAGAAAACAGGACTGAGGTAAGATGAATCAATGTAGTGAGACAACCCCTTTAATTGATGCATCAATGGCATTACAGTAGTGGTTCTTTAAAGACTACACAATCTGCCACCTGAAAACAGCAGCTCTGGCTTCCAGAACTACAGCTAAAATGTAGACTTCACCAGGGAAAGTTCTGGTTGGTCTCACACCTCTGTATGTGGTATTATATTCCAGCTATTCAGTTGGAAGGGTTAGGACCACTGGTGAGAAAACCCACCTTCATCAGGAGAGATCCCTTTATGTAACATCCTTTTGTCCTAAAATGGCACATGGAAAGCAGTTTCATTATGATTAGTGTTGCGCTTTAGCCCAAAATGTATTTTCCCAGTGTTAATGGTAAATCATGCAACCAATCACAAAAGGGAAATGTATCATTCATCGATCAGATCCACTTCCTTTTTCCGGTCTGAAGACGACCTGTGATTTGTGGGAAAATCGTGCAACCAATCGCCAACCTTTTTCTAGACAGACAAAAGGAAACGCATCATCCATTGATTGGATACACTTCCTTTTTCCTGTCTGGAAAAGACCTGTGATTGGTTGCACAACTTTTCCACAATCACCTTCAAAACTCAGATGGGGACAAACGTTCTGAATCCTAAAGCACAACATTAATTAGGACAATGCCGATGCCTGCTGGCCAAGCGCACTTTCAGATTACCAACTATCCATTGCATATAGCCAACCGTATAAATCCTCTGATTCCCCCCCGTTCCTCACCTGTTTTCTTGTGCGCGTCTTTCCTGTTCGTAGTTTTATATATCTGGCTATTAATTCATTTCGACCTGTAAATAGAACGGAGAAAACATAATGAGAAAAATATTAGAAAAATTTAAGAGAACTATCTGAAGCCATATTTAAAAAAAAAAAAAAAATTAACAGATATTAGAAATGAAGCAATAAAATAAACTGCAAACGTATAATATAATATTTCTAAAAACATTGCTTATACATACAAAAATAACAAATACTAAAGACTTACATTTACTTGATTAGATTGTTTTCTCCCTCTCAGTATTTTGCATAGTTGACTATCGACTCCTTGTTGGCATTTTTTTATAGAAATGTAGATTGCCAAAGAAAAAAAATTGTGGACAAGGATGCAATCTCAGAGGAGACAAGACATCCAAGCTATTCATCAAAACTGCCTTAGGGCTTGTCCCCACGGCACTGGTTTGCGGACGGTTTTTCAGACGGTTTGCGGTTTTGCAGACCGTCTGAAAAACCAGCCGCAAACAAGCACAACGGGCTTCAATGGAAAACCCTTGCAGCAGTCCCCACTGCACAGGTTTTCCACCTGGCGGTTTTTCTGCCCGCGGGCTGCCCGAAGAAGATTGAACATGCACATTCTTCCGTCCGGTCTTCGGACGGAATATGTGCATGTCAATGTGAAGGGGGAGGGCTTTTCTCCGCTCATCGTGGAGAAACCCCCCCCTCCCCTCATCGCGGCTGTGGGGAAGACCGCAAAACAGGACACATACCGGTGGGTAAACCGACCGGTATTTGTCCATTGCCGTGGGGACATGCCCTCAAGGTTTTCAATCTTATCAACCCTTATGGGTGCAGGATATGCAAACCATGGCTGTATGGAGATGAGCTTGGGAAGCCTCTAATAGGATATCAAACACAATCATGGTGGGATGTAGTGAGAGGAATGAAACAGTTCCCCAGAGACATACAAAATATTTGCCTTCACGTTTGTGACTAACTGTATAGAATGCCACATTTACATCATGGATTCTGTCTCCATTTCAGATATCCATCGGTTTAAAAGAATATCCGATTGATAACATGGTTAACTGAGCTTGTTTGTCTGGCACAAGTACATACTGATGGGAAATAGAGCAAACATCGCCCAAAAGAGACCATCGTTTACTATGACTCGGACAAGAGATATATCGGGATACCGTTTACTTGTGACAGAGGCAGGAAATGTGATGTGAATGGAAAACAGCTGGTGTGTAGCCCTGGTGGCCAAAATTACAAAATCATTTATCCCACACATTGGTTTCAGTTTCATTAGCCCGCATCAGTGCAAGATATAGAAGTCACAATGAGTCTGATATGGGTAGACCATAAAAATACTGCTCCCATATAAAGTATGTAAAAATTAAAAAAATAAAAAATATTGCTCTAAATTTAGTTTAATGGTCCAAATTGGTCAAACATTTGTAAATCATCATCGTCAGAGTATCTTCCATGTGGCATTCTGTACATTTTACATACTTTAATAGAAAACATCATGAAAAATTACAAAAAAAAGTAATGCCTTGATTTACTAAAGTCATGGGAAAGAACGATTATCGGAAAACATAGTTGGGAAACCAGAACTTAGGATGAAAATGTAGAGTGCTCACTTAACAGCCAAAGAGCATTTGTCTCCGAAGAAACCGATTTTTCTCCATTTGTTAAGTTAATGCAGCAGCCACTTATTGCCCTATGGACACATTCAATTGTTGGGTCAGCGAGGTGGCGTGTTTTGAAAACACCTTCCCTCCCAAGCCTGGGGGGAAGATCAGGGTCCTTGGGTCTTCGTTATCTTTTGTTAGCTGGCAGGGAGGAGACTGCCTGCTCATGGCTGGAGGCGGCTGCACCTGGGGTGCCTTCCTGAAAGTAATTTGATGTGCGCTCTGACAGCAGTTCATTGTAAAGATGGTAAATAAATGACCTACAGTGTTTGGTTACAAACAGGTAAAAACGAGTCCGTTCCAGGCAATTGTGGATTAAGTTCAAAACTAAATCAACTTTTCACCTGAAGTTACATCATGGAGGTTCTTGTAGGATCTGACACTTAACATCCTAATCGGACATCATTTGATATGGCCCATTGTACCTAGTTCATCGTAAATGCTTTTTACTTACTGGATACTATTTTTATCCTGTGCCCAGCCATGGAGAACCACTGGTCAAATCGCCACCGGCTCAGACCATAGCAAGATGGTTACAAACTGGTGAAAACCAAGTCCAGTCCAGGTAATTGTGGAGGGGGTTCAAAACTAAAATCACACTCTGCCTAATGCTATATCATAGAAGTTCTTGTCGGATCCAATATCCTCAGTGGATGTTACTTGGTGAGGCCCACTGTACATAGGTCATCCACTGGTCAGAGCAGATGGTCGTTAGGGTACAGGAACATGCCACAAAGCACCTTCAGTAGCGCTGTTGAAAGTTCGTGCTGGCCAGTGTGTACTTTCAACACGAGGCGGCTCTCTACCTCCTACTCTTCTAATTTCTCGGCTTGTAAGCGTCTACAAGAAGTGACAGGTCACTTTTTTATGGGCGCACAATACGATTGTAAAATCACCTTCGTGTGAACGATGACCGTGATTTTACACAGCAGTCAATGAGTGCTGGACTTGTTACTTAATTTTACCATATTGGCGGGGCGCACTTCGGTGGAATTACATGCCCAAGTACATCCCACAAATACGATGGGCGAACATACAAGATTCTCTTCATCTTCTGTCCAGCCATGGAGCACCACTAGAAAATCACCACCTCAGACCAGAGCTATATAAACTACATTAGGAAACATTGATGGGTAATTTACGATCTCCCCTACAGCAATATGGTCATAGATATGACCAGGGGCAAATACCCAGTATGTAGATCCATCACATTCTGGGACTGGATTGCCATTACTGTTTTGAGGCCAGAAGTTTCTCATACCTCTCGAGCGCCCCTCTTTTGGAGGAGAAGTCCCTATTTTTGAACCAAATTCCTTTGTCCCCATTTTTAAACATATTGATCCAGAAAGTGCCTGTCTGATTTGTAATTGTACATGAAAGCCCATGACTGGATTTTATTTCATGATTTAGTGCAATTTCGATTTTTGAAATCTCTATATTCAAATTATTATTTATTTTAGAGCACCATTAATTCCAGGGCGCTGCACATTCAAGGGGGGGTTACATACATAACATAAGTCAAACAAGTGCAATGGTGACTAACAACTGGTTCAGAGGAAGAGAGTACCCTGCCCGCGAGGGCTTACAATCTTCCAATACTACCAAATAATTTTGGTATTATTTTGTAAATTAAAATGATTTAAAGAGGTTTTGCCCCAATCTCATTTCATACCTCCTGTATCCAGCTCTTCAGCTCTGTGTGCTCAGAAGGAGGCGTGTGTGATTTGTTTGAACTGCAGATCATGTGACCCAGCAGGATGACATCACCAGGCCTTTCCGCTCTCTAGTCAAAGAAAGGTCTGTTTATGTAAAGAGCTGTGCATAACTATATTGTAGCTCAGAGGTAAAGTTTTTACGTCCGGACACAAGGGTCCTCGGTTCAAATCCCTGCAGGAACCAAATCTGTGGTTTGATTTTTTTTCTCTTTATCAATGCACAGACCTCATTGAGGTTTCTTTTTTATTTATTTGCACTGTTTGACTAATTACTGAGGAGTACAGAGGACGGGAGGAGAATGACAGCACCTGGGGTTTGAACACTCAGTAGCTGCCTGAGATGAGAGGCGATGTCTGAGCATGTGCGACCAGGACTGAGGAGCTTTCAGCCCTGGTCGTATCCCCTGGAGACGAGCTCTAAACAATGGATCACTAAAAGAGCAACTAAGACAAAAACGGTCCAGAATTTTTAATAATGATGAATGATGAAAATGTTTATTATTTAATTTGTAATCTTTCCACGTCAATTTTACTTTGTGGCAAAACCCCTTTAAGGGTGTAAGTAAGCAGGAAAGAATGTAACTCCCTGAGCCATAAGTATCCCTTTTTGACCATCAAAAAAGTTGGGAGGTATGCAGTTTCTGGAGAAGAAAACAAGCATTTTACTAAAATACTACTATACATTGTGATGCTCAATCAACATCTGAGCAATTCAGAAAATTTAACACCTCATTTTCACAGTCTACACTGGGCCACAGTGATCAAAACTGTCTATTAGTAAGACTGTCTTTGTTGCCCATAGTAACCAGAGCTCATAGTAACCAGAGTCCATAGCAACCAATTAGAGCCCAGCTTTCAGTTCCTATATGGTTACGAAAAAATTAAAGCTGTGCTGTGATTGGTTGCTATGAGCTCTAATTAGCTGTTATGGACAGAAAGGACAGTCTATTAGACAGGTCTGATCAATAAGGTCCATTATGTTGTTGTGGGGAAACTGGAGGTTTTCTTCTGGGAAATCCTATAGAAGGACATTTAGGGTACGTTCACATGGCATAATTGTGAGACGTTTATCGGCGCATGTTTGCGCTGCAATACACCAGAAATGCGTCCCGCCATTACGGTAATTGAGAGCAATGAATTACCTCCATCTTCCCCAACGCATATTGAACGCCGAATGATAGTAGTGAATATGTCACCCACCAGCGCCAATGCGTACTTCTAAAACACCTGGCGTCTTGCGGCACGTACAGTACGCGCCACAATATGCCGTGTGAACATACCCTAAGGCTATGTTCACACGGCGTAATTGCTGCGCGAACAGTACGCCCCGCAATTACGCAGGGTGTTCGGGAGTCGCGCTGATACGCGCGTACTCCCGCGATGCGGGGGGCCAGCAGCCGGCTGGCCCCATTGACATTCATTACTCGCGCCACGTATTCGTCGCAAATAATTGACATGTCACTTATCGCCCCATTGTACGCCCGGGGGAGGGGCTATCCATAGTTCTTTATGAGAACTATGGATTACCATAATTTCGGCGCACATCTCGCTCGTATTAGAGAGCAAATACGACGCAAAGTGCGCGCCGAAATTACCATGTGTGAACATAGCCTAACAGACTTGTACCTTGAACATTGTTGCTTACAAGAGAAGACAGATGGATGGGATATACTTTAGGGCAAAGGGGCTTATAGATCTTAGACAAAAGTTGGCCAAATTTGCCGATTTGGGCAGAACCTGCCAATCCAACGTGTATGGGAGTGTCCTGCACACTTAAAAAGCTAACATGCTCAATTCTCTGTTCCTTGGGGAAATACGTTGTCTATGTGGCAGAGGCTTTTTCCGTCTATGAAAATCAAATTCAGTCATAGCAGCGCGTGGATATTTTCCCATATTGTAGAGGTCTCAAAAAGTGTCTAAAGTCTATGATAAATGTGTCAGAGCATATAGATCATGGGGTCTCTCTGCTATTTAAAGAGACTTGTCCACCTCAATCTGTGCTCTGCTCAATCTAATAGAACACAGAAGTGTTATGTAAAAGTTGTCAGAACAGATTCTTTTGTTGGATTTTATTTTCCACCAAAGCACGCCACTTGGGTCTAGTCGCGGTGCATGGTTTTGCAGTTTAACTACATTCACTTGAAAGAGAATTTCACCAAAAATTACAATTGTTTAACTCATGTTTTTTTTGTGTTATAAATTTTTTAAGAATTGTTGGTCTTTTTTTTTTTTTTTTAATTTTTCATAAATCAAGATTTTTAATAAATCCTGAAACCTTGCAGCATGCAATTTGGCAATAGGCCTATTAAAAGTCTGATACTTCCTGTTCTGTAGAGAAAACTTTTTTTTTTTGGCACAGACAGGGTTACACTGAAAGGTAACCTCGATGTGTAGAGATAACACAGGATCCATCAGTCACCATAGGAGTCAGAGTCCCCCCTCTCTCTTCCCTGCACACTGATTTCTTCCCAGCTCACAGAGCCTAGAAAACTCTCCTATAGAAGTCAATGGGCCTGCTCCTGTTCACAGGCTCCTATGTCCATGAAGCTGCTGTAAAGCATCGCTCTGAATGCTGTTAAAAGCAGCTCAGGCAAGATGGTCGCCCCATAATCATATACAGGAATAAATAAAAAAATATACAAATCAGAAAAATATTATTAATATCCCATTTTAATTGGTAAAAACTTTATATTGGTGATAGACCACTCTTTAAAGGGAATCTATTTCAATTTTTTTACCCCACAAGTGCCAACTTGAATAATAATGAAAAAAAAAAAAAAGGCTATACTTAGCTCTCCCTTCACCTTAGTTCCAGCTCTGGGGCCACTTTGGTCCCAGAAGTGGAACTGAGCACTTCTGTTTTCTTCTTTCTACTTCCGGACAGGAACATCAATGCTGCAGATGCTGATTGGCTGCAGTGGTCACATGCCACTGCCCGATAACAGTTTGAAAGTGAGCTGACCAATCAGTGAAGTCAGGCAGTAACATGTGACCACTACAGCCAATCAGTGCCTTCAACGGTGATGTCCTTGCTTAAAAGGAACCTGTCACATAGATTATGCCCCCCCCTTGCTGAGGACAGAACAAGCCAGTGTCAGACCTGCTGTTTCCAGCGCTGTGTCCCTTAATCTGTAAGATGCTGCCGTTTTTGTGTATTTAATGCTCAAATCTGCCATTTTCAGCCAGAAAAGAGTCTTGAAAAGAGTCCGTTTTTTTCATACCCCACCCACCTGAGTCTAGCCCCACCCACCTTAACTGATAAACCTATTACTTTAAATAAGTAGAAACATGTGAATAACTGTCAGTGGGCGGGGCTAGCCTTTCATGGGCGGGGCTAACACCTGCTCATGAATAAGATTTGAGGGGTAAGTGCTCTAAAACTACAGCATCTTACAGAATAAGGGGCACAGCGCTGGAAACAGCAGGTCTGTCACTAGCTTGTGCTGTCCTCAGCAAGGGGGGCACAACCTATGTGACAGGTTCCCTTTAAGAAGAAATCAGAAGGGCACAATAACTGAACATGACAATGATTGAAAGGAGGAGAGAGGCAAATATAAATTCGTATTTTAAAATGGGCATCAATTACAGTAAAAAAAAAAAAAAAAGAGGTAATCAATCCCTTTAAGTAAATAAAGTGAATGTAGTTAAACCACAATCCCAGAAACAGCCACTACAGAGGACTGGCATGGTTTGGGTGAAAAATGAGATCAGAGAACGAGATCTGTTCCGGCAGCCCAACTTTTACATAACACCTATGCGTTTTACTAGATTGAGCATTGCACAAGATTCACAACCACTTTAATGAATGCGTCTAGTATTTCAGAGTAAAATTATAATTATAAAGTAGGTCAGCTGCAAATTACAGGAGTAATCTGTGATTTGCTCAGAAATCTGGTTAGAGACCAAGAAGTTCTCTTCGTTTCCTTTCGGGGGTTAAATCTGGTGTATTAGACCAACCAAGAACCAGAAGACATTGCAACTGCAGATTTGCCGGTAGCGGCTAGAATACATACAAGCACAGATTAGTGAGATAACAAGGGCTTATTGTGCTTAGTTTAAAGATTTGTGCATGTAACAGGTTGGAAAGTTTAGAGCCAATATTGTCACAGCTGCCCATGGCCACATAAAGCCACCATTTGGTTATCTTCTATCACATCTGCTTCTCGCCCCCACCCAGTCTCGGGCTGCAGCACAGCCGTGGGGAAAACACATCCCCCTGAATGAAACAAGTCCCAGCACATCAGTGACCAAATATAGCCATGGCAAGGCTCAAAGCAACGCAAAGCCAAATCCTGAGAAACTCTGGGCTTTTGACAAAAACAGCATCCGAGATCCCAATACAACCGACTTACTAACCCCCCTCCCAAAAAAAACATGAGTCATTCACTACTGAGTCTTCTTGGAAGCAAACCCACCGTAACAAAATGTGCTGGGTTTCATAATCAGGCCACTTGTAGGGATTTCCTGCACTTATTTCTAATTACCACTGCAAATGCACAGTCAGCAGAACTGCACAATAATGAGGCCGCAGACATTTTTGCAGTCATGTTGCCCTTTGCTTGTCCCTTAGGTCACTTTCTGTAACACTTCTGTCCTGTCCTTATGCGAAATTAGACTGGTTATATACAAGAACATACGATGAATCCTATGTAGAATAGAGGCTTCTTCAACTCGAGTTGGACCCAATCTCTTTCCTTATAATAAGGACATAAAACTTCTTGGTTTGACAAAAAAGCCATGATATGTGGTGAGTAGTAGCCTTAGGGGCCATTCACGCGGCACAGTGCAAATACCAGTTGGAAATCCTGACTGCTATTTGCACTGTTTAGGAACCATGTACACGGCCACAGGGGGATGGATTTTCTTCACGGTTTGCAGATAGAAGCCCTCCCCCTTTGCATTAATATGTTCTTATTCCGACCGAAAAACAGGCGGAAGAATAAACATGTGAAATGTTTTTCGGACCGCAGGCGGTGTAAAAAAAACGTTGGGAGAAAAATCCGTGCAGTGGGGACCCATGCACAGATTTTCCATAGTGGTCCATTTTAAAAGTTGACACCCGGTTTACAGACGGTTTTCAAAACCAAAACCCGTCTGCAGTAGAGACAAGCCCTGAATGTGGTAACTCCTACAAAACTTGCTTGATGAGAAGCACCTCAAAAGGTGTAACGCTCCTTATTAAGAGGTACCATGTAGGTGTGTGGAGACTTATACAGCATTAGTTGCTCCACTAAAAATGTAAATATATTCTAAAAAGCTCATGGGAAATGAACTAGGACTCTTGTAGTGTTCCTCAATTCACATCCGACTCACTGAGTCTTGCCGTGTAAATTGAATTAGAACCTACCAGATATTGCAGAATATTGTTTGGCTATGTGAGAGGCTCTAGGGGTAGCTCAAAAGGGAAAAAGGGGTAACATTCCATATTAAGGAGAGGCACCATGGAGGTGAGGGGAGACTTATACACCATTAATTACTCCATTGAAATGTAAATGTATTCCATAACTTCCTTGAAAAAGGAGATCAGACTCTCCAAGTATGTGGGTGCTAGGACCACCAGAGCACGGAGTATCGAAGTGAATGGAATGGCAAAGTGACAATGTATCAATATTTTGCCTTGTAACACAAAGTAGGTTTTTTTTCAATATCATTCTTTCTACTCATTAAAAGGAGTTGTCCGGTTACATTTTTTAAAATGTTTTAGCATACTGATGCCATTTTAAAATAAAAATTATACTCACCTCTCCTCTCACCTTGGATACAGCACTGTGCCATCCTCACTTAGGACTGGTCTTCCGGTTTCTCCTGTCCTGATTCGAACGGGACAATACTGTTTTAGCCAGCTTCATGGGCAACTGGCTGACATTGACATTCGGAAGCACACCGAAAGAGGAGGCCAGCCAATGGCATGTGACCAATGCATCCAAATCAGTGGAGTATAGTTCACAGAAGATTGGCAAAGAGTGAGTAAGGGGAAGGCTTAAAAGATAAATGTAACCGAACAGTCCCTTCAAAGAGTATTCCTATCTTGTACATTTATGGCCTACCCATAGGATATCCTAAGTTTCTGATAGATGGAACCTGCATGTATCTTGAAAACCGGGTCTCTTTATCCACCGCAAGAGACCCGGTTTTCACAGGTGCTGCCAATGGCAAGGTGGTTGTGCATGCGCAGTGTTCTCCTTTGACTTTAGTGGGAATCCTGAATACAGCCGAGCACGCTTACTCACCTGTACTAGAAAGTACTATAGAAGTGAATTGAAAGAGCATCAGGATAGGTGCAGGTCCTAGAGGTAGCAATCACATCTATCAAACATTTATGGCATATCCTGTCGTTATCCTGCAGTTCCCATAGCGCTGGATGCCCTGGCCTCTTGAACATTGCGCAAGCTAATTAGCTATTGGGCACACAAACTATCCAAGAGGCAGAGGCATCTCCTACCATAGGAGTCACATATTAGTCCCCCTAGAATTGAATATTACACTATTCTATGTTCTGTTCATGGAGGGTGATGTGCGGCTCCTGTATGGAAGAAGGTAGATTTCCAGTGGGGTAAATACATTTTTAAAAAACAAAAAAGGCAATAGGCCAAATAAAGATAAAACTTTGGCTTTACCACGTTCATAATTATTGGGCAATACAATGTGATTGAGGCATTTAATTTTGGGAAGATGATAGTAGCCATCCACCACCAATTAAAAAATCTGTTAAAACCACTAAATTTTATTTAAAACATCTTAAAAACGTGGAGTTTCCTAACATGTTCAACATATCAAACATTTCTTAAAAAAAACAAAAACAATAAGTTAAAAGTGCACCATACCACTTCTGATGCTATATAGACCACGTGTCAAACTCAAGGTCCGCCGGCCAAATCTGGCCCACCATATCATTTTATGTTGCCCCGGAAAACTTAGACACAGTGAGCAGGGATAGAGAAGGTCACAATGCAAAAGGAGAATACAGTTAGTGCTTTGCAGAAGCGGTTGGCACAGCACACGGATCAGGCTCCATCTTGGATTCGGAGCTCCAATGTGCACCTCCACCTGACTCTGCTTAGCAACGCACAGGCGGTGGCACAGCTCTGACAGCCCTACCCAGGCACTCGAGCCACCCTCCAAGATATATAGCTCAACACTAAAGAGGTAGAAGGGATTGGATATTCTACAACCTTAAAAGGACACCCTGGATTTTTACCGACCACTAGTGTTGATCGAACTGTTCTAGAAAAGTTAAAGTTCTAGTAGAACTTCTTAAATTTTTAGAACTCGAACATTTTACTGTTTGTTCGAGTAAAGTTCTAGTTCTACACACCATTTTCAGCGCCTTTCTTCACTTTTGGCGGCCATCCAATCACCTTTCCGCACTTTAGGCGGCCATCAAATCAGTGCGGGAGTGTCAAAAACGTCATCACTGAGGTGTAGGGCTCGCTTTACTATTATGGATGGTAAATACAGCTTCTCCTTCCCTGTATAGGTATAAAAATTAACCAGAACATCTTCTCCCATAGACTTTAATGGGGTTCGAAGTTCGAATAGACCTTCAAACCGAACTAACAAATGTTCGAGGTTCTAATCGAACTAGAACTTTTTACTATTCGCTCAACACTACCGACCACGTTGTGCCCAAAGGTATTTGGATATCGACCGTAATGTTAATGTGCTCTTTGGTGGAACGGAATGTGGCCCCCCTGATATAGACAAACTATTCCATTTTTCTTATCATTGACTCCCTAAAGAATTTTTCTTTTCCAAAGACCCTGAAATATTTTTTTGATCCTCAACATAACTTCACGAACGCCCTCAGCAGCTGGAATAGAAATGAAGGACAAAATGTACAAAATTTTCCAAAATTTGAAAAAGAATATACACAATAAAAATACATGGACTCAAGAGTCTTCACATTGAAACGAGACGTGTGGATTTACTGGATTTTCTAAGACGAGATTCGAGTTCGGACTTGCAAGGGGTTAAGCGAAGAGAACAGTAGTTAATAGACCGTGGCCATATAGCTGTTCTGTTACTCATAGTGTAGAACAGGTTTTGCCGAAGAGACGGCCTTCTTTCTTTTTCAATAGGTTTACTGTGCCTGAGGCAAATGTCAGTATACGGCTTCCCAAGTACTGGTTTTGTAATGTCCGTCAAAATGGAGACAGGTGGCACTGGCAGGCGAAGACACCTGTTAAGTATTGTTACAGGCAGGCAAGAGAGAGAGTTTATCCGGCTGGGCCACCCTGAGAAGGAGCAGGTTTTTTTTTCCTGTTAAGCACATTATAACTTCTAAATCCATGCCGAGTGGCACAGTTGAAGTTGCAGTATTACAGTTATCCGGGCGTGTTTTCACACGCACGCACACATCAGGTCTGACTAGGTAACCTGGTCCTCCCCCCTGGAGTATTAAAACAATCATATGCATGATTCATATCTCCCTTTATAATTGTGTGCAATGCACTTTTAACACATTCTATGGCAAGACACGTTGTCGCTCTTATTACTCACAAACTAAGAAGTCAAGGACAGAAATGAAAGACAGTCCCAATTTTTGTAGTGTTATTTTATAGAGAATTAAAAAAAAAAAAAAAAAAATAAAATTCTTTTTATTTACCCACAAACTGCGCCACTCCTGTTACTGGATGAAACTGGTATTGCAGATTAGCCTCATTTGATTCAATGGTGCTGAGCTGCAATACCAGACTTTGCCAATGAACAGGGTGGCGCTGTTTTTGAGGGGAAGAAAACAACAATTTGTATTAATGGATAATTCCTTGAAAAAAACAGTACCTACAACTAATCTTAATAATTAGAGCATGTGAGGGGGAAGGACAACATTTGGGTCATGACGACTGGGCAATTATTAAAGGATCCCTTAAAGGGGTTCTCTCACCACAATTGTTAGTTTTAAATACGTAGGCAAAGGTAAATAAAGATTACTACCAAATACAATGCTGACCTGATTTTGCTGAGAGAGAGAGCGAGCAAGAGAGAGCGAGAGCGAGCAGTTTTTAGCTCTTGTTTGTGTACACAAGCTCTCTCCTAGGTTATGACCATCTCTCTCTCTGGCAACCGTGGGGATGTCACTCTCAGCTGTGCCTTAGAAGCAGCACAGCAGCAGTTTATCTCAGTTGCTGTCAAACTTTAACCCTTTAGAGCGCTCTAGCCTTCTGCCCTGCTGTTTAGACCCCTTCATCACCAATTTCCCTTTACCAGGCTCAGCTAGTAAAAATCAAACTTGAAATGTTAATTACTGCTGTAGAACGGCCCACAGCCTGAACAGGAAGTGGGAGCCTGAAGCTGTAGAACCGCCCACAGCCTGAACAGGAAGTGGGAGCCTGAAGCTGTAGAACCGCCCACAGCCTGAACAGGAAGTGGGAGCCTGAAGCTGTAGATCTGCCCACAGCCTGAACAGGAAGAGGGAGCCTGAAGCTGTAGATCTGCCCACAGCCTGAACAGGAAGAGGGAGCCTGAAGCTGTTGATCTGCCCACAGCCTGAACAGGAAGAGGGAGCCTGAAGCTGTAGATCTGCCCACAGCCTGAACAGGAAGTGGGAGCCTGAAGCTGTAGATCTGCCCACAGCCTGAACAGGAAGTGGGAGCCTGAAGCTGTAGATCTGCCCACAGCCTGAACAGGAAGTGGGAGCCTGAAGCTGTAGATCTGCCCACAGCCTGAACAGGAAGTGGGAGCCTTAAGCTGTTGATCTGCCCACAGCCTGAACAGGAAGTGGGAGCCTGAAGCTGTAGATCTGTCCACAGACTGAACAGGAAGTGGGAACCAGAAACTGTAGAACCACCCACAGCCTGAACAGGAAGTGGGAACCAGAAACTGTAGAACCACCCACAGCCTGAACAGGAAGTGGGAGCCTGAAGCTGGCTGTGAATAGAAGGCAATGTGAAACAGCATGGTGAGAACATCCCTTCAACATAAAAGCAATGACAAAACGTCCCTTCCTGAGAATCTTAGCAATCATCTGGAATCTGTTAGGAAATCTGGCAGTAAGTGTGCAATGTGTCTGCAACACCATCACATGTTACTACACAGTGCATCAATAGCCTGTCTGTGCAATACAGCACAGGACGGGGTCCTGCAGAGTAACATACACTCATTGGAACTGCTCTCCATTCTGACCAAAACAGAAATAACCTGAAGAGTGGAATTGCGCTCAACTCCGAATTCACTAATAGGTTATATGCAGATGGTTGTTCTACAGAACAATTCCTGTAACACTTTATCACATACAGATTTTTTACTAACCTGATCCCACACCCTTGGTAAAGAAGAGGCATTGATCTGCCCCACTGAAGTAACAAAGGCAGCGGTGGCTATTTCCTATCCACCATCAAAATCCAGTGGTTTAGGCAAGGTTCACATCGACGTTGGAGGCTCGGTCACAGAATCTGTCAAAATTGACAGAAGGAAAAAAAAAACAAAACAGTGCAGTACCAATTTTTTCATTAAAAAACCTGGGCACACAACACAGGCTCCATTGTTCGTCGCTAATTGGGGCCCACTGATGTCCTTTGTGTAATAGATCCACTGCCACAGAGGCTTTGAACAGAACCTCTTATACTCATGTGATCTTAGCGTCAACCATAGGGGATCAATTCAAAACACACTTTTTACAGGATCCCATATATGTAAATAGCATAGTCTACTCTGTTATTCTAAGCTGTATCTCTGATGTTTACTGACCAGGAGGAGGCCAAAAGGGCACTATTTGTTCCTTTATCTGACTAAAGGACCCCTATGGAGACATTGGATGCCTTAGGCATTAGGCATTAGGCTCTGTCCTGATGCACATACTAGGGGAAATTTAGCGTGAACCCAGTCATATGTCCGGTTTGGTTTGGAGAAATTGAAAAAACCTAATCAACGAAGTGATCCAGCCACTCTATAAGGCTATGTTCACACGGATTAAATTGGGGCGTACTGCGCTCAAATACGAGAAAAATGTGTCCCAGTCATTACAGTAATCCACAGTTCTCATAGAGAACTATGGATTACGCCTCCTCTCCCCGCTCGTACAATACGCAGCGCGGGGAGATAAGCGACATGTCAATCATTCACGGCGCTTACGCGCCGCAAGCAACGACTGTCTATGAGGCCGGCGGGTTGCCCCGAACACCCACATCCCCACATACCAGCGTGAGCGCCGAACACCCGGCGTAATTGCGGAGCATACTATATGCCCTGCAATTAGCCATGTGAACTTAGCCAAAGATATCTCAACAAATCAGCGAACCCATTTCATTCACCTCTACGTAGGATGCAATCTGCTCTGGTACATCGATACCCAAGTAGTGAATAAGTAGAGCATGTCCATATTCCCATCTTTGCTATGGACATAATGTATTTTAAGGAGATCAGTCACTTCACCTTCAGGTGCATAGGTGGAAGCGACCTATGATGAGCAACCCCTTTTAATTATCCTAAACTGGGGAACAGCTGAGTCTATGTAGGTCGCTCGACTCAACCCATGTCCTCTATCCCAAAAAATGTCATCATGAACAAGCTTCCCGTTGCATAAGACACTTGACATTCCACTACATTGAATTGCCATATTGCAAAGCACGGCCCCCCGAGAGCCGACACTTTGAACCTGACCTTTTTAGTTTGCAGGTCAAGCTACGAAACACTTCTAAATGATAAGAAAAAAAGTCCAACGATACTACAGCAAAAAACCTCAACGGCTCGACCATCGCAACCGATTTAGAGACTTCAGATTTAAGCTGTTGCTGAATCATCCCCAGTGGAAAAAGTTTATAGAAGAAGTTCATGCTCTTCTGGGCCCAGTTGGGAGAGAGGAGACAGTTGTTGGAAGGAGGAGGATATGGGGGGTTGGGGAGAAAGTAATGCAAGAGAAAGACTGAAATTCAAGGAAATAGGCATGCCTTGGTGTTAAAAGGAAACTACAGCAAGGCATGACAGCTGCTTTGGAGGTCAAAGGCCATTACTTGTGCATTCATGGGCTTAACAGTTAGAAGGCAGCACCTGCCAGCTTCAGGGTGTGTCTGGAATATTCACTGTTGACATGTGACCGGGAGCGAGGAGAGGGGAAGGAAAATAGAAAAAAAAGGGGGATTAAAAAGATAATGAAACAAAACATAAAATTGCACACAGAGGTGAGGGTGCGACCGGCCTGGAGTTTATTTAACAGGCACGCAGGAACATTAGTAAGGTAGACGGAGGAAGAGCGGAGGCACCAACGAAGATGAGTGATTGTAGTGTAAGAGGCATTAAACAATGTAGCCACCTTCTTTTGCAGATTTGTTCCCACTGCAGTATAGTAACTTTTCTAGACTGCAATTCATTGACTTGACTGCACCTTTTCAAAAATGATTGCCCATGTGGAGGTTGCCTCTTTAAAAGGTGTTGTCCACCTTGTAATAAAATCAAAGTCCCAGTAAAATAAAATGTAAAAAAAAACAAAACAAAAAAAACACACACACGAACACCACCACAACAGACCTACACCATCCCCGGTTTCAGTGCTGCATCTATCTGGTCTTCTGTTTTCATTCTGTGGCTTCCAAACTGGGACGTCACCACTGCAGCCACCGATTGGCCATAGCGGTCACGTTCCTCTTCTTACAGAGCAGTTCACATCGGTAACGTCCCCATTTGAAAGCAATTGAAGAAAACAGAAGATCGGGGAGATAAAACGCTGGAACTGGGATCAGAGGAGGGATAGTAAAAAAAAATTGTATTATTTAACTGGGGCCCCAGGAGCCAGGGCAGGGACGATGGGTAGGCAAAGGTAGGCGATCGCCTAGGGCTCCACTTCATCCCAGGCAGGGAGGTATGGAGTGGACCGAATTTGCCACTGGGGGGGCACTTTGTGCCTTATTTGCCTAGGGCGCCGGAATACCTTGTCCCAGCCCTGCCAGGAGCTGTTGTTTTGATTTACTTACAAGGTGGACAACACCTTTAAAGAGGACTTGTGACCCCTCCTGATATGATAATCAAATCTATGGATGCCACATCCTACCTCCATAGAACTCTAAGGCGGTACATCGCCTTATTATAACAATTTGTGAGGACCCTTAAAGAAAACCTGTGCCACTTTCTGATATGTCTGGTTTAGTAAATCCTTATGTTCCCTGTGAATCAACAATTCTGGAGCTTTTTATCTCTGCCGTACCGTTGCTCTGTTACTCCTAGAAATGTATGACTGAATCAGTCAGCTGGGTGTTAAAATTTCAGTGATCAAAGGGGAGGTGTGGACAGACCCCAGTTGGTAACACCCAACTGACAGATTGGTAATACATTTCTAGAATTAACAGGGGAACAACACAATAGTTATGGAATGATGCTCCGGAACAGAGGCGTAACTTGAAGCTTCTGGGCACCAATGCAGAAAGTCAAATTGGGCCCCCTAGCTGCCATGTATAATTTATAATACTGGTGTCTTCATACGTGGCAGGAGACCTTTTGGGTCCCCTCAGGCTGAAGGGCCTGGTGGAAACTGCTACCTCTGCATACCTATAGCTACGCCCCTGCTCCAGAATTGTTATTTTATGGGAAATACTAGTATTTACTAAAGCAGACATGGACACAGGTCCTCTTTAAAGGTTATGCTCACCTAATGCATGCTTGGGTTTTAATCAAGTTTCTAAAAAAACATACCTTTAGGTATCCTATTAAAAGAACCTCAACCTCCTCACAACAGTTTCAGATGTGTCAGTCTTATAGAACATCTGGATCTCCAATGTTCTGCTGAATCTTCCTAGGCTATGTTCACACGGCTTATTTTGGGGTGCATATCGCCACGTATTGTGAGCGTACTGCGCTCTAATATGAGTGAAATGTGCCCCAGTCATTACGGTAATCCATAGTTCTCTATGAGAGCTATGGATTACGCCCCCTCTCCCCGCTCGTACAATACGATCATGTCACTACACCGGCCCAAAAACATGTCCGCCCCACACCTTCTGTCTCTCCCCTTCTTCCTTGTAGATTGTAAGCCCTCGCGAGCAGGGTCCTCTTTCCTCTCTGTTTCAGTTACTAGTCATTTTGTCACCATTGTATTTGTTCAATATTTGTTATGTATGTAATTCCCCTTAAATGTACAGCGCCCTGGAATTAATGGCGCTCTAAAATAAATAATAATAATAAATAAAAATGTCGCGGGAATACGTGCTGATCATCGCGACTCTGCGATCACCCGGCGTAATTGCGGGGTGTACAGTATGCCCCGCCATTAACCCGTGTGTACTTACCCTTAGTGTTTTGTGGTGATCTAAATTCCATTGGATAGACCTACAAATTTGGGTGTTAGATCTGTAATATGGACAATTAAGCTTAAGTGTATTTGGTCATGTGATTGTTGGGGAGGTGGGGGTATAAGTCCGTATGTGAAAATTGAGTGATACCCCCAGTGAGAAAATAAATAAATATGACCACAGCCTTCTGGGTCACTTACATGCAGAATATATCACTGGATTACTAGTATCACACATAAGAGTATACTGTGCATGCTCCTTAATCAATATAATGTAAAATATATTGTACATTTACTTAGATGTATAGATGTACTAACATTACTGAAGGATGGAGTTGGAAGGAAGTTTGTTTTTTTTTCAATGAAATTCAGATTTGTTATGCTGTGGATCCAGGATGGGCCCACAATCCCATGAGGACAGCAATCTATGCCATGTCCTAACCATTCCAATATGATATTATGGGCATTTATTTTTTTATTTGCAGTTTTTATGCTTTTTGGCCCATATATGCGAATTAAAAAATATCTTTTAGAAGCCTTGTACCAGACTAGAGTTCTCTGCTTATGGTTTTACCTCCTGTCCCAATCAATCTTCTGTGAAAGTACATGTGGAATACAAGAACAGTCCCATCTGGAAGACACATGTGCCTCACTCCAAAGCAATTCTGCAAATCTGAGCAAATGTGGCAGAGGACGCTGGAATTCCTGGCATGCAAGCCGGTTGTGGAAGGGTATTGTAGAACAATAATCAAGCTAGAGATGGATGGGGATCCCATCTTGGTCACATGTCCTAATCCATCTTGTGACTCCAAGCAAGAAGGGGAATGGCATTAGTAGGCTTCCCTACAGGCATGCTAAGGAGCGCAGATGATAGAGGGTGAACTACTCCGTTTCTCCCAATACAATATTGGAACATACTTATCCATGGAAACCATCAATATTAAGTTCTCACACAATTTTAAGTAACATTGTGTGAGAATTTAAAGGAGTATCAGCATTTGTTAAATGAATGAATGCAATGTATTTCAGATAAAAAAATAAAGGGGTTGTCTCACTACAAGGATTGCTGCTTTTTGTGTTAAAGATCTTGCAAAAACAAGTCACTTTGCAATGTGTGTCCATAATCAGTGTCCTACCTATTCCTGATTCCCCTTGTATGGCTGCATCAGTCCCTCAGGTCGCTATAGCTAAGACTGTTTGATCTCCGAGGCTGCCGCACTGTTCTATAGCTACAACCTTTGATTCCATGATAGGCTGCCAGCACTGGTTGCTATAGCTACAGACCTGTCTTCTACTGCAGCCTAGTAGAAGCCAGTGAACACGCCCCTGAATTCAAAATGAAACCAAGAAAACAGGACGGAGGTAGAATGAATCAATGTAGTGAGACAACCCCTTTAAAGGGAACCTGTCACATAGATTATGCCCCCTTGCTGAGGGCAGCACAAGCTAGTGTCAGACCTGCTGTTCCCAGCGCTGTGCCCCTATTCTGTAAGATGCAGCAGTTTTAGAGCATTGACCCCTCAAATCTTATTCATGAGTAGGTGTTAGCTCCGCCCACCAAAGGCTAGCCCCGCCCACTGACAGTTGTTGCCATGTTTCTACCTATTCAAAGTAATAGGTTTGTCAGTTGAGGTGGGCGGGGCTAGCCTCAGGTGGGTGGGGTATGAAAAAAAACGGACACTCTGAAGGACTCTTCGAATGATTCTTCTGGCTGAAAACTGCAGATTTGAGCATTAAATACACGAAAACTCCAGCATCTTACAGAATAAGGGACACAGCGCTGGAAACAGCAGGTCTGACACTACCTTGTTCTGTCCTCAGCAAGGGGGACATAACCTATGTGACAGGTTCTCTTTAAGCCTAACATACACACAGTTTTAATTTTTTCTCCACTTGCCCTAATCTCATAACTTCTACAACATGATATCAATAAAACAATTCTTTGCATGGGCATCCTGTCATGTGACCTTCCATCTCATGAATGTGTCCTTCTGAGTGGAGATCACCTGACAGGAAGTCCATGGCCAGAAGTCTATAGACCATTCTATGGCAACCATTGAACATGCAAAATACCTGAACTACCTACATTGGGGGGGGGGAGGGGTGTTCACGACACGTTTCTGATGTGCGGGTTACGTGTCTGCTGGAAAGGGTTCTAGCATATATGCTACATGTCCACAGGATAGTTGCTTTACAGCGGTATCCATCACCCATTGGGATGTATGATAAAAAAAAAAAATCTGAGAGGTGTACATTTCAACAACAATGTGAAAGGAAATACAGTGAAGGGGCATCATAACCATATTATGGGCCCCCAGGCAAAGCAGTGCTGTGCTCCCTTCCCAATTACAAGACATCACACCAGGCAATGTCTCGTCCAAACAGAACACCACATGAGGCCATGCCTCCAACCACCACCAAGCATACCAATATCATTCCACTGACATCTTGAAGGCTGCCTTCAAGACTAATTGACAGGACAGGAGGGCGATGGCTTCCTACTCCACCATGGTTTTTATCTGTTTCCATGTCCTAAGAACCTACAAACATTTAAAGGGGTTTTGCCATGTTCTCATTTCATACCTCCTGCATCCAGCTCTTCCGCTGTGTGCTCAGAAGGGGGCGTGTGTGATTTGTTTGAATGGCATGTCATGTGACCCAGCAGGATGACATCACCAGGCCTTTCCTCCCTCTAGTCAAAGAAAGATCTTTTTATGTAAAGCGTTGTGAGTAGCTGAGAGGTAAAGTTTTTGCCTCCTGGCATAAGGGTCCTAGGTTCAAATGCTTGCAGGAACCAAACCTGTTTTTTTTTTCTCTTTATCAATTCACAGACCTCATTGACTAATTACTGAGGAAGACAGAGGACGGGAGTAGAATGACAGCACCTGGGGTTTGAACACTCAGTAGCTGCCTGAGAGGAGAAGTGATGTCTGAGCATGTGCGACCAGGACTGAGGAGCTCTCGTCACTGGTCATATCCCCTGGAGACCAGCTGTAAATAATGGATCACTAAAGGAGCAGCTAAAACGAAAACAGTCCAGAATTTTTTATAACAATGAATGGTGAAAATTTTTGTTATTTCATTTGCAAGCTTCCCACGTCAATTTTACTTTGTGGCAAAACCCCTTTAAATAAGCAGTCCCTACCCAGGAATTCGGGGGATATGTCCTGACATTCCATGACATGCATTCCCCACCTATGCTTGTGGAGCCCTTGGGCAACTGCCTAGTATGCCCAATGGAAAAGATGGCCCTGGCTACATCCCTAATCTCATACTTGCCAACACGCCTGCAAACATAGATGTAAATGGGGTCAGGCTTATGCACACCCCTAAAAGAGACTGCTCCTGGGGGCGTTGCCAGGTTAGGAACTAAATTCTACCAGAGATAGCAGATTGGCAAGTATGACTAAACTAGTTCTGCAGCCTCTGCCTTCTCTGTGTTGCTATGGTTCCTAACTGTTTGACCCCCACTTTTCAACTTAGAAAAAGGTGCGTAGCTATAGGGGGTGCAGAAGTAGCAGTCAATAGGGGACACCTAAGCCCTTCTGCTACAACACTGTCAATGGAACATGGTAACTGAGGGGCCCCATTTCACTATTTGAACTAGGGCCCAGAAGCTACAAGTTACGTCTCTGCTTAGGAACACGTCACTTTATCAAATGAGATGTAGCTGGTGCATACAGCAGTGAACAGGCTGCAAATGGACTCAAAGTACCGATTTATTTTACGCTCAGTCATCTCTCAGAAGCAATGATTTTAGTGGAGAGCAGTGCCGGGATACGCACACTGAATGAGAGGTCTTTTTTTTTTTCCTTAATAGAAAATCCATTAGAAAATAACTTTTCTAATGATACAGAATCCATATGCAGCCGTGTGGAGAAGGCCACGTCTCAGATCTGCAGCCTACGTGGTTGATCTTTTGTAGTGATTGATGAATCTCCAGCACTTCAAATAACATACGGGACCTTCCATAAATGATCCTTCATATCCTTTATCCTTATTCTAGGATTGATCAAGACCTTCCATTGAGACCCATCTTCAACCATGGTGGGAGATTCCATAGTAATGGCAAGATTGCACCGTGACCAGAGGCGTAACTTCAAGCTCTTGGGCCCTGGTGCGAAAAGTGAAATTAGGCCCCCCAGTTACCATGCACCATTTACAATGCTGGTATCTTCTTATGTGGTAGGAGAGCTTTTGGGCCCCCTCAGGCTGCTGGGCCCGGTAGCGACTGACACCCGCTGCACCCCCTGTAGCTACGCCCCTGACCGTGACCTATGTGTGTCTTCAAGCCATCAAGTAACTCAAGGTCACAGCTTTTTTTTTGCCACCAGGAAACACTATTAACAGCTTACTACTCTACACAGAGCACTACAGATCAAATCAAGTGTAAAATGCTTAGCATTTACTATCCATGGAATTTCTATTGTTCTGGGCGACACTGAACATGACTGAGCTGAACTGTATTTCAGTAAAGTGAGGGGTAAGTTGGAAGACCACAAGGTTGTGTCCGATGGAGAAAGCATGTACGCTCGGCAAGGGAAGCAAACTTAGTCCAAATGAGCTATGGGATATTTTACCAAGACCTTCAACGCTTTGGGCACAATTTGAGACAAAAATAATGTTATACTTGATAACACCTTTTTTTCGTGTGTTGACTGTTTTTAAACTTCTGTCCCTGCCAAAAAAGGGGGTGACCCCGAAAAAGGGGGGGGAGTGGTTTTGCAAAAATTTTGGCACAGTTCGTGGCATAAGCCAACTTAAAAATGGTGAAAAAAAAATCGACTACACATTCAACCCCCAGATTGATCATCGCTATATAAATGTGGCGTTTTGAAGGGGAAAGTTCACGGGCCCCGTTTTGGGACGCGAGTTTCAGTGTCCAAACGGCGCCAAAACCCCATTGAAAGGTTATGTTCACACCCTAATTGCGGGCAGTACAGGCACCGAATAACCCGCGTTTTTGGGATGCGCTGATCACATGTATTTCCAAAGCACGGGGGGGGGGGGCCCGCCGGGCCCCCCGAATGCATTACTCGCGGCATGTAATCGTCGCAAACAATCGACGTGTCACTTATCTCCCCGCGTGTACAGTACGATTGTATTGTACGCACGGGGACGACGACGCGTAATCCATAGTTCTTTGTGAGAGCCATGGATTACCGTAAGAGCAGCGCGCATTTTGGGACGTATAACGCGCTTTATGCAAACTCATCATAGTCTTGAGAGAGAAGAAAATGGAATGGTGAAAACTGTGTCAAACTTGCAACTTTTTTTTCTCACTAAGCAAATATGTAAAGATGGCAGGAGGGTGCACGGGGAATTCTTTCCAAAGAAGACCTTAGTACAGATGCCCCTGTGGGTGATTTCTGATCACTGTCCTCAATGGTTATGAGAGATAGTAAGACGCCAGCAATCTCATAGGTTTAGGAAAGAAAAGTAGCACAAATTATTTGCTACTGATGGAATTTTCTCGACTTCTAAATAAAAAATTAAAGAGGAAACCTTGTGTAATAGATTACGCCATCCTCCGGCCAGGCCCACGAAGAGTTAATTGTGCAAAGTAAACCTCCACTTTACAGGGCTGTCTTGTAATAGATTAGGTCTGTATGTGCTACTCCCCCACCAACCCCTCCAAACACACTAAAGCTTGTCCTGCCAGGCAGAGGCCTGGATCAGATTTCATCTACCACCTCCTCCCTCTTCTCCTCCAGCCGACTCCCCTCCCCCTCCCCACCCGCTGGTGTCTTCTTTCCATGTGACCTTGCAAAGGCTTGATTTACTGGAATCACAGACCCCCTAGAAAGGCAGGGAGAGGAAGAGTGGGAGGAGAAACACAGGGTATTACACAACAAAAGCCAACTCCAGGTCTGTCCCAGCCAGACACCAATAAACAGCAGCTCCACTGCAGGGTACACCTATGCCAGGTGCTAGGGAGTTAGCAGACTGCATACACAGCCCACCAGGTTTTTAATGTAAAAAAAGTAAACAAGATAAAAGCTTGAATCTTGTAAATGAAGCCAAAAAGATAGGGGGTGAACTCCGATATGGGTCTGTGTATGTAATCAGAGCGTAGATAAGAAGCAGGGAAATTTCCCCAAAGTGAAAAAAATTTTTTACTATGCAATTGAAGCTTTGTGTGTATTTTTAGTCAAAAATTTAACACAGAAACATCACTTCCGCTCTTTCCCTTAATTTTCGATACTCAAAAATGCTATCCATCCCTTGCATCTCCCGCTTAGATCGAACTTCCTTCTCTGCGGCTCCCGTCTGCACTCTTGTCCCCTTTAAAATTCCAACTCCTTCTGCCTCTTTCCGAAACTCTTGCTCTCCTCCGCCCCAAACAGTACCCCAAGGGTACCCATTGCCCCCAAAATTTTTTTAAGTTACTAACCCGACTTACAAGGCTCTCATAATTTTCCCTCCATACATTCGGCTTAAACTCCAGATATTCCCATCTCGAAACTCCCCTCCTCAAAACCTTCTTCTCTTTCTCCTCTTATCAGCTCCTCACACAACCGTCTCCAAGACTTCTCCCGTGCTTCCCCCATTCTCTGGAACTCACTGCCCCAACAAAGACTCTCCACCACCCTCACTAACCTCAAAAGTAACCTGAAACCCATCTCTTCAGGAGCCTATAACCTATAATAACACTGCTACCACAGTACTACCCCACAAACATGTCTGCCCCTCACCGTCTGTCTCTTTCCTCATCTTTGTAGATTGTAAACCCTCGCGGGCAGGGTCCTCTCTCCCTCTGTACCAATTGTAAGTCATTCATCATTGAACTCATTTGACTTATGTTATGTATGTAACCCCCTCGAATGTACAGCGCCCTGGAATCAATGGCGCTTTAAAATAAATAGTAATAATCCATCATCATCATCAAGAGTTAGGATCATGCAACATTTATCAAACATGCTTCCAAAGATGTTGCATCTGCACCTAGGTCAGCGATGTCGAAGGAGGATCTTCAGCTCAGAGATACTTGGAATTGTGTGGACACATTTTACAAGTTTGAGTCATTTAACACTTTTGCCGCCCTTCAATTTCACGATGTTAATGTGGAAATATTACGAGTGTTTGCAAATGATGGAACATTTGGTTCAGTGTTACAACTTGCAGCACTGTACGGTGCACTAGTAGTTGTTGGAGCGTCGTCCATGCAGTGGCCAGATGTGGGTGACTGGAAGAGCAAGGGTCGAGCATGCAAGAAACCTGCAAGTGTCAGACTGAAGTTTTTGGAACCAGTAGAGGAAATAATTCTAAGGGCCTCACAGAATAAAGTATTCGGAGGCTAGGTCTCCACAGGACTGGTTTACAGTCTGATTTTTAAGTGAATTTAGTATTTAGAATCCCAAAAAATCCGACTAGAAGCCAACCTGACTGCAAAAGAAAATCCGAGCTGTAGTGTACATTGCTCGGATTTTCGGAGGTCAGCTTTTAATCCCGACCGAAAAATTAAAACATGTTCTATATTCTGCCGGAGAACGGCGGATTATGGTGCTGCTCTATGGCAGGGGGCGCTCAAAATCCAAAAGTCGCAGCAAAAAACAAAAATCCAATGTAAAATACTGGTAGTTTTAAATTTTTGCACCTCCCAGCCTTCCCCCGCTGGGGGTCTCCCATCTATTTATACAGGACATGTCCACAGCCAGTTTTAAATTATCCTTTTGAGATATCGGACAAAATCAGCTCCAACGGAAGATGTTTTCTTGAGCCTTTGGGGGCCCTGAAATTTTAGGTGCACATTATTGCAGGACGCTCTGGTGGGTCATACCAACCTGACTGGTGGGCCCTGTCATTTTTGGGTTTCATTGAGGTATTTAGACAAAATTTGGGAAAAAATGGCCCTGGGATAACATGCGTGGGATTTTTTGGACTATAAGACGCACCTTTTTCCCCAAAATTTGGGAGGAAAATGCGGGGCTCTTAAATCCCGAAAAATACATAGGTGCCTTTGGTCCGGACGCTTAAAGGCCAACAACTACGGTAGTCGCGGCAACCCCATAGAGATTAATAGAGCAAATATAGTTCTATGTTGGTTACGTTTGCTCTATTTCCTGGCGTCATACACTTTTCCTGCAGGATTCAATAGTGTAATCTGCCACACTGTGGAGTCCCACAGGGAAAGCATATGCAACTGGGAAATAGAGCAAACATAGCCCACATAGGACTATATTTGCTCTATTAACCTCTATGAGATCTTTCCGGCTACGTCGCAGTATCCGTCGGGCCCATTTTTTCCCCTGAATCGAGGTGCTGCCAAAAATTAGCTGAACCAAAACCTTGTTAGAAAAGAGCCTTTTTCATTTTTTTCTTTTGTTCAAGTTTATAGATCAAAGTTATGATCAGATGGCTAAGGTAGAGGAGGAACAACCAAAAAGGTAAAGGGGGCCTTAAAAAGGGTTGTACACTACAAAGAATTGCTTTTTATATTAAAGATCTTTTCAGAAACAACCTTTGCGTATGTGTCCATTAACCGTGTCCTACCCGTTTTCCCCAGATATCCCCCCTTTGTATGGGCTGATTCCTCTTTAGGTCGCTATGCTACGCCTGTTTAGTCTTCATGTGGCCCCCCCGTTTTGGTTGCTAAGCTCACACCTGGGTTTCTGGAAGGTTGAAAAAAAGTAAAACACGCCCTAAATTCACAATTTTTCCAAGAAAACCCGGACTGAGGCGGATGAAAACCCCAAGGTGAGACAAACCCCTTTAAAGCAAACCAGTCACATCTGTTTCATCAATAATCGGATGCCCTGTATATGTAGTGTTTTTTAAAGTGTAGTGTCCCCAAAAAAAACTTCCCCTACCCGTTATAAACCAACCCACATTTCTGTGCTCTATGCAAATGCCCCCTGGGTTTTCTTGGTTTCAGGGGTTGGAAAGGATCCCTTTTCTGTAGTTGATCAAAAACTGATGTTGCACACAAGGTCATTTGCTTACAACACTTCTCCTCTTTGAATTTTAATTACACAGGATAGGGCTTTTTGAAAAATTTAAAAAAAAAGTGTGTAGGGTGTTGTTCTAAAGCTGTGTAACCAACAGGGGGATTTGGCTAAGCAAACGGACAGGAGAGGTTCCCCTAAGGGTATATTCACAAAAAGTAGTTGTGTTGCAATGCGCCAAGATTACGCTCTGCAAATACTGTAAAATCATAGCACTCATTAAGCGTTATGATTTTACAGCATTTTCCCCGGCGTGTACTGAGCGCCCGGAGAAAGAAGAGATATGTCACTTTTTTCCAGGGAAAGGAGGGGTGAATGAGGGTGGGGGCCCCAAACGCTTTTAAAATCGTGGACCTGTGTGTACTCCTAAAACAGCAGACGTATAGCGGCGCTCACAATTTGCACCACTACATGCCGTATGAACCCGGCCTTAAAAAGTACCTGTGACATCTCTGTTTTTGCAAATACTTGTGAATCTCCTCTTATAATTCTGTGTTGTGTGATTCCTCTATTATTCCTTTTAGAAGTTTACTGAACCTGTCAGATGGGCGTTACTATTTACGGGTGTGTCCCATATAGTCTGACATTGTCCAATGAGTGCTGACCGTCCGTGTGTGCAGAGACACATCCGTCTAAAAACTGGAATGGTAACACCCATCTGACAGATTCAATAATACAGTTCAAGGAGGAGTAACAGAGGAACAGCACAACACAGAGTTATAAGAGAAGAGGCCCCAGAATTGGTATCTCACAGGGAACAAAGGGATTTACTTACAGACCGGTCAGAAATCCTTCGTTAAGGAATCCAAAGCTTTACACCCCCTCCCCCCCCCCCCATCAAATTAAATCTCCACCCCAGTTCCAAGCAGGTCATTATTTCTGTCATGGCCATCAACAACTCGTTTCCATTGTGTACTAAATACTGATGACAAGACGGTTGCAGACATTGTCCATACACGTGAGTGATTGCTTGTCTCTCTGCAGAAAGGTTTTGTATATTCTAGACATCTTGACTCCGTTTTCTCAGAACAGAATATTGCACAAGTCATCAGATGACACACACCTACACATTTTGCCCTTATATACTGTTGGTTCCCGAGACATAGACACCATTGAAGGGCATGCCATTTTTACAACAATAGTCAGCATTGGTTATTTAGTGGACAAGACAAATAAGGGTATGTTCACACGATGTTTCCTTTAGTACATCGTGTCTTTCGGGAGCTCACGCCAATACGCGCATACTCCCACAGCCAGCAGCCCACCGGCCCCATTGACATTCATTACTCGCGGCACATATTTGCTGCAAGTAATCGACATGTCACTTACCTCCCCGTGCGTACAATACGATTGTATCGTACAAGAGGGGAGACAAGGCGTAATCCATAGTTCTCTAGGAGAACTATGAATTACCGCAATTTTGGTGCGCATCTCGCTCGTATTAGAGTGCAAATACGCGGCGAGATGCACGCCGAGATTACGCCGTGTGAAAATACCCTAATCGTTTTTATCGAGTGGGATTCCAAAGTTTGAAGCAGAGGAGACAAACTCTGATATAAAGAAAACAAAATGATGGCTTGGCCACAAAATGTAGGTCACCAGTCAGTCTACTGCTTCTTGACTTTTCAGACTAGACAACTCTCACTCATGGCAGAAGAGGTCATCTAGACAAAAACACATGCCTCTGTCCAATGAAGGTCTACTGGTATCCGTTTCTTATATTCCTTTACTGGATTCTGGCTCTGCTTCTGAACCATAGTTTTCTATCCAAAGATTAAACTTTATAAAACGTATAAGATTTGACGATATTGTCCAGTGGATGCCAGTGGTCAAAGAGCTGTTGGAGACTGTGATACTTACAGGCTCGGACTGGCCCACAGGGGAATAGGGCAAACCCCCGGTGGGCCCCTGAACATGGTAGACCTAGAGTGGTTTTTTAACTGCATATAAATCCTCAGAAGAGGCAAAAAAGCAGAAAAAGAGAGGTAAAAAGCAAGAGGCAGAGTATAGGAGGCATGTACAGTCATTTGCAGTAGATGCAGGGTGGGCCCCTAATATAAACTCCACCAGAGGGCCCATTAAAACTCAACTGATGGGCGCCTAGAGTGAACCCCACCTGTGGGCCTTAGACAACCCAGTCCGACACTGGATACTTAGCATGCCCGGACAACCACATGCTGAGAGTTGTCATTATGGAATAGCCAGAGAGCCACAGATTTAACTATCCCAATGTATTTCTTTCATTCTCTACCTGTCTGAACTCTGGTATTGCAAGTGAGATGGTTTTTTGCTAAAGCATACAAAGTAATGCCAATTCCTCCTTTAGATTCGAAAGCATTCAGACGTATGACAATTCCTATAACACAACTCATACAGCAAACTGATCAGCTACACAAAGCCCTCCCTTCCTTAACGAAATTCCAAGAAACAAGTCTCAATATCCAACACGGACTCCCAACAAGTGGCAAAACTAAGCTCTGTTCCTGGAGAGCCACATCTATCTCTTATCACAGCGTTCTGCAACTCAATGATGACTTTTGCAAACCCATAAGTCAATTGTGGTCATCCTCAAGGTGGTCTTGCCCATATGGCTGTTTGTAATTTACAATTTATTGAGATCACCAGGTTCATGTCAAGGCCACACATAGACAATTTTGTATGCTGGTTGCCTGATATTACTGCAAATCAGTGGTAAGCGATCTAAAGCTCTACAACCATAAAACTCCCAATGTGTCATTCCAGGAGCTGAAGGAGCAGTAAATGGGAAATAAAAGCCAAAGTGCTGGGCTTTATAACCCTCCAAAAAGGCCGTAAGCCATCCCCAATAAGACCTGGGTGTGTCATCTCCAAGGTAATATGAGTGAAGTGTCATTGACCACCTTCCATACAGCATTTTTGACAGCTTTGTTCTACTGGAATATTTATTGTAATGTAAACAAAAATTTTAAGAATTTAACATATAGAGAAATTAAAATATCCACCTAGGTTTATGTCCGTATAGTATGGGGAAAGATCACATGTGTCAAACTCAAGGTCCGAGGGCCGAATCTGGTCCACCATAGTCTTCCGAGAGCTTAGACATAGCTGGCGTGCAACTCACAGGCGGTGGCACAGCTTTGACAGCCCAATACACCTAGTCACCCTTCAATGGCCTTTTGAGGGCAACCACAATGCTGTTTTGGGCCACGGTGAAAACGAGTTTGACACCCCTTATTGAGATGGACCGATTATTTGCAAATTGAAGGTTCATAGTGACATTATGTAAAAGGATCAGCTGATCGCTTCTTTAATGTGGTACTAAAAAAAAATCATCATTTGTCAGCAGCACATTTCCTCAAGCGAGAGGAATCATCATCAACCATAAACCTGAATGATCATAAGTTATGACCAATGATGTGTGCAGCTGTTCACACTCCCACTGCCCACAAACTCAACAATTCGGTAATGGACTTACAGAAAGTCTATCAGCGCTCATAATGGATAAATTTTCAGCCCTTGTAAAAACCGCTTTAAACTTGGTCCTGATTTTCAGAGGACTGTCCGGTGAATAGGTACCCAAAAAGCAGCGGGATTTTATGATTTGCATAAAAAGGGTTTTTTTCTGTTGAGTTTTGGGGATCCTAAAGTGGAAAAGTGGTAGGCTGAACATGTTCCGTGATTTAGGAATAATGTCAATTATATTTAGACATAATGTCATTAAATCCAAGGCCATCATATCGTAAGGTGTATCTAGAATAGAAAAACTCACCATACATCTTGCCTTCATCGGATAAGATAATCTTTCGTCTCCCACATGGCGGGTATATAGCCAGTGCCTCCTGGAAGCTCTGTTCTATGTCTGGACTCCATACACCTTCTGCATCATTGTCTAGACTCTTATCCATGGAATCTCCCAAATCTCCCGTGCTCTCAGCTGGGCTGCCAGCTTCACTCCACCCGTTGGGGTCCATGATTGGAATAGGAGGGAAAGGAGAGGCTCCTCCAAGCCTCACCTTACTAAAGACGTCTCAGCAAATGCTGCAAAACAAAAAAGGAGAGAGTTCTATTAATATTCAACCCCAGAACCACAAAAAAGTGTCCCTATGGTGACTTCAACAAAATGTTCGAATTTCATGTAAACCGTTTTGTTTTGCTCAGTGAAGAGCTTAAAAATATATCTAAACAGTTTACAGACTAGGAGTGTTGACTCGTCCAGCGATCTTCCTGCTATTCAGTACTCGTAGACGCAACGTTTTGTCAGATAGGAGAAACCATCAAATTGTTGCATTGGAGGAGAATTATTAGGAGCTATGAAGTATACAACAAAGACATATGGTTGCATTTGGACTTTATTGGTCACCACAGAAGGACATCTGATTTAGCACCTGAAACCATTCTAGAACCACGTCAAACAAGAAAAGCAAGGTATTTAGTAGAGGGCCGTCTACACGTTTCTACGGTAAGGCTTGAGTAGACAATGCATCAAGCATTATTGGGTATTATTAGTCTCAAAAACAAAAATTCCCCATCTTTAAAGACACAGACCTATTTTAATCTTCTCACACATTGGAAACTATAACTTGGTTGATACACAGCAGGCAGACATAAGAGATCCCTGGGGGTTCCCAGTATTGCTTCCCATTATTTCAATCCATTTATATAGCATTGCTATCCTCCACAAGGCAGTAGAGAATGTCGTTTCTTCACATTGGTCCCTGTGCCCACCGAGGCTCACAATCCTATTTGTAGGTTTTTGAAATAAACCAAACTTTATGTTCTCCTAGCGTTTGCATGGGTTTCCTTCAGGTAACTGCAACTGTTTTCCATAGTAGGATATGAACCCATGACACCAGCTCTGTAAGGCATCAGTGCTAACCACTGAACCACCGTTCTTCCCCTTTTTATCCTCCCCTCAATTCCTACAACCTTAAAATATTGGACGGAAAAAGTATTTCTGTTTAAAGCATAGTGGTGTCCACTGGAGCACCAAATAGTCTCCAAAAAAAATGATATAAAAGGAAATGAGCTAGACCACATGAGACCGGACCTCTATCCCCTGATGAAGCCATTTAGTTGATGAAACATGTTGGGGAGGTCAGGTATGACATTTTAATTTGTGATTTCTCACCTCTTTCTACAGTATCACCCGCTGCAGAGGGTCTCACAAGGAAACCTTATATGTTTTATGTCCATCGGATTAGGGGTGACTGCCCAAGTGGGATGTTTTGGATTCCTTATTGGAGTTAGTAAATCATTGTATATATATATAAGGTTCCCCTGTTAGTAGGTGGTGTACCACCAGACTTGATAATAGAAAAGGCGTTATTCCTTCACAATTAGAAAGGGACACATTGAGAGGTTAGAAATCAGGTTTTTAAATAGTGTGTATCGAGGTTAAGTGTTATACATAATAAAAGTTAAGTTTTAGTGATTTATAGATTGAGAACTGATAGCGTTTAAGTTTGCCTATGGCAAAATAGTAAATATAGTCACTGGAGCACCAGTGACCAGTATATTTTTTTTTATTCCTTATTTTGTTGTGAAGTTTCACTTGTTGAAGGTCATAAGCATGGGAATTTGGTTATAAAGTCATAAGATGGGTGACACATGAAGTTTGTAATAAAAAAAAAAATCTAAATTTTTAAAAATTTTAAAAAAATACAATACACCCATGTGGTTCTTCATACTTGGGAAGAATGTAGAACTTTCCAGCTCTTAAAGCTAATGGGACAAGATATGGTTGTCTATTATCAGGTAATGTAATCAATTCAATCAGAAAACTCTAGCCATGTATAGGGAGATACTAAAGGCTTCCACCACTCCAGTGTTCCTCAGATTCAGAGTTATGGTAATAATAATAATCTTTATGTAGCGGCAACATATTATGCAGCATTTTACCATTTAGAGCATATAAGTACAAAAAGACAGACATTAAAAAGCTCCTTACAGATGAGACACAAGGTGTGAGGGCCCTGCTTGCGAGAGCTTACAATCTATTAAGGTGTATGGGTGAGACATGCCAAGTTTACAATGGTCTAGCCATAATTCATAAATATGTGGTGTTTTACATAAAAATTGGTCGAACCTACCACCATATATATATATATATTATATATATATATATATATAGATACACACACACACACACACACACACACACACACACACACACACACAGTGAGTTCCCGAGTGTATGAAGTGACAGCGGTGTGTGATAGCAGGTGGGGGGTTAGCAATTAGGGATTGTGGTAGGCCAGGCTGAGATGTGTTCTCAAGGCACACTTAAAACTATGAAGGTTGTGAGTGTGCCTGATGGTACGTGGTAGCATGTTCCAGAGAATTGGTGCAGCACATGTGAAATCATGGAGACGGGCATGGGAGATTCGGATTGTGGCCTGCTGTATCAGCAGCAGATCGGAGAGAATGTGTAGGGTGGTAGACAGAGATGAGGGAGGAGATGTAGGGGGGGCAGCACTGTGGAGAGCTTTATGGGTGAGAGTGATTAGTTTATGTTGTATTCTGTACTGAATGGTCAACCAGTGTAGTGACTGACACAGGGTAGAGGCATTAGTATAGCGGCTGGAAAGAAAGATACATGAGGTCCATTAACTTATGCCTCCTCTTTGGACATTTCAAAAGTATTTCATCTACGAATTACCAGTTACTACAGGTCCAACATGGTCTTGTATACAAACTGCTCCATCGAATATGAAGCAATAGGCAAGGTGATAGTTGCAACATCGAGCTATCTCCAAGTTCATTTATAGAAGACTGATCTGGCTAAGCACATTGTAATGTTAATTTTTAACCTGGATTTAATGAGAAGCTTGGGCTGTCTGACAACTTTGGTTAAAGAGTTTATTTAGCTTAACTGCTTTGAAACCAGTCCTAAATAACCTATTGTAGATAGATCTCCCTCGCTAAAGTCCTTTGACATTTCAAGTTGTCATCAACTGGGTGTATGGTTAAGATTTTCTTTAAAAATTTGAAAAGTTGAGCTTTGCTTTTAAACCTGTGCAGAATTCTTAACTCAAGAATGAAATACTGTTCCATTAAAAATGGATTGGAGAAAAAAAAACATAGAATCTACAAGATGGAACGAAAAATAGAGAATTGTAATCATGGATATAGTTGTTGACTGTTTGTGTGTGTGAATTTCATTAAAAGCTTCCATATGAATATAAGTGTAATGAATGGCAAATGCTCAAAATCCAGACTATGGATCTCAGTGGTCAGTCATTTTACCCCTTAAAGCAAGTTTTCCAAATCAATGGTCCAGTAGTCACATGTGGCTTCCTATTTGGTGGCAGTTGTAAAATACTGTTTCCCAGTGGCACCAAAGATGATCAAAAATGTCAGCTCTATATGACATGTTAAGATTTCTGTTAAACTATCTGTGTAATTCCGAGTGTTGCTCAAGACATAGTAATATAGTAGAGAAGGTTGGAAAAAGACACAAGTCTATCAAGTCCAACCTATAATGCTACAGTGTTGATCCGGAGGAAGACAAAATCCCCTATGAGGCGGATGTCAAGTGTCCAATACAAGAGAAAAAAAATCCTTCTAGACTCCAAATAATCCCTGGATCATTGTCCCATCTCCAGAACAGTTTACAAGTATGAAGAAGATTAAGCTTGACCTGTAGTATAGAAAAATCAATATAATGGAGCCATATAAACAAATACATGGGGGTGTCCTAGCAAAAATACACAGCTCATGCAATGAAGTGCAATCATAGGGCAACGTAAACTTACCAGGGCTAATAAAATGATTACTATATGGAGCCCATGCCCCCATGACAGAAATCTTTCTCAAAAGACCAAAAAAATGGTTCCTTTAAAAAAACAAAAAAATTCCACTTCTAATTTAGGATAAATGGCATATAAGGATACATTTCCACAGTAATAGGCAATAGTACAGTCCATGATACAAGGTACTGCTAAAGGGTCAGAGTTGGCAAAGGCATCTGATGGGTTTGTGTCCCATTGATCTTGTATGTATCTTTGTCATCCAACTGAAGGAAAGCTAATGCTTTGTGCAATTTACCAGTGTTTGGGTAGACCAGACCCCCTGGTGTGTGAATTAAAAAGGCCACAAATGAGGTGATCCTACCGCTGACCAGCAGGATCACTGTGCAAATACAGAAGGCCACACAACTGAGCAGATCCAACCAACTCCAAAGCCAACTAAGGCTCTGAGGACGTCTTTTTCCAAAGCTGTATATTAATGAAGTTGTTGAGCAATTTATCCTTCCTTTATGACCATATCTCTCCCTTAGAAGTACTGACATTTAAGTGCTCACATAAACCGAAGGAGAATATTTCAAGCACACAGGTGAGACATTCTGAGCACACATGAAGAATTTCGTCTTTCCAAGAGGATGAGTTCAAGCTCTGTTGAACAGATCTGACTGATCTATTCTTGAATCACTTTTCACAATAATTGATCTTGTAGGCATAGAGGGTCGCAAAGCAGAAGTCTAAATTCTGCCCCTTTCAGTAGCAATTAACTCTACCACAGTGCCTCCTCAACCAATTACACAAGCCAAAGCTTGTCTGCCCCTTGTGCCCATGTGGGAAGAATAATGTAAACTTTGGGTTTTCAGCTACAACCACGCAAGAATTATAGAGAATTTTAGAGTTTTAAAATATCTGGAAAGCATCAACTTTCACTTCTAATGAAGAGATTAGGGCCAAGCTCTGTTAAAGGGGAGATTTCCACCATAGAGTATGATGGCTAATCACTTGGATATGGCATCATTGTCTAATAGGGTCCCAGAGGTGTCCAATGGCATCGGCTGGGCTTGCGCAAAATTCTCCATTCATTACTATGAGAGTTCAGAGTAGAGGTTAGTGGTGTGTTCAAAACTAGTCAGAACACCCATAAAACAGAATGGAGTCACAACCAGCACAACCAGCTCTCCAGTCTGAGCCAAAGCTTTTGAGGGCCCTGTTCTCGAGAGAGGTGTGGAATCCACCTATGGGAGCCACACCAATATATCATTAAATTCTGTGGTAGGAAAAGCCCATTTAAAGGTCCCTTCTGCATAGGCCCATAGTGGTCTCCTCCATGATACACAGAAAAGTATTACATTATATTTTGCACAAATCTAGCTTTTCTACGAAATCTATGAAAACATTTAAGGAGCTGCCAAGAGCAACCACATTACAGCAGTCTTGTAGCCATCATAGGTAGAAGCAGTGATCCCATGGATTATTTGGTATGGCCATAATTCTTTTTAACTGTAGTTAAATTTCCTAACCCATTCCAGAATGTACAGCAATTCTAATAATCCATTATCATTACAGTAATTGCTCCCTCAAGTTACAATGGCCTCAGGATACAACATTTTTAACATATAATGGTCTTTCCCGGAATATTGTATATCAAGTGTGGTTTCAACACCTGATTTACAAGTAAAACATTCATGATTAACCTCTGTATTAGTGAGGTGCATGCAGTGATTGGAGGTCTATAGTGTCTCTCTACAGTACAATGTGGTACTACATGTCCTGTACTGCTCTTACATGTATTAGTGAGGTGCATGCAGTGACTGGCTTTCTAGTAGCACCTTTCTACAGTACAGTGCGGTACTATATGTCTGGTACTGCTCTTACATTTATTAGTGAGATGCATGCATTGATTGGTGGTCTAGTATTTCCTCTCTACAGTACAGTGTGGTACTACATGTCCTGTACTGCTCTTACATGCATTAGTGAGGTTCATGCAGTGATTGGCGGTCTCGTAGCACCTCTCTACAGTACAGTACTACATGTCCTGTACTGCTCTTACCTGTATTAGTGAGGTGCATGCAGTGACTGGCCGTCTACTAGGGCCTCTCTACAGTACAGTGCGGTACTACATGTACTGTACTGCTCTTACATGCATTAGTGAGGTTCATGCAGTGATTGGCGGTCTCGTAGCACCTCTGTACAGTACAGTACTACATGTCCTGTACTGCTCTTACGTGTATAAGTGAGATAAGTGCAGTGATTGGTGGTCTATAGCGCCTCTCTACAGTACTGTGTAGTACTAAATCTGCTGTACTGCTCTTACATGTATTAGTGCAGTGATTGGTGGTCTATCGCACCTCTCTACAGTATAGTGCAGTACTACATGTCCTGTACTGCTCTTTAAATGTAACAGGATGAGCGGCTCCTCTGGACTCCAGAGGAGGGCCCCATTTTCTTTTTTTCTGGTGCAATGTGTATAAAATACATGGCCCAAAGATGCCCCTGTCCTCATCAGAAAAGGGGTTTCCAGTAGCTCTTTCTGAGGTTATATGGAAGGAGGCGCTTTATCTAGATTAGGATCCATTTAATCTTCTTTCATCTCCATTTTGTATTATGTGGAGTGATATTTTGTGGCTTAGAAAGCAATTACCAGTTTTCAACAGTTGTGATTTCATACAATGGTCTTCCTGCAACCAATTAATATTGGATGTTGAGGGAGCACTGTACTTGAATGTAATTTGTTGCTTTTATGTAGGGCAAATTGAGGCAACTAGAATGGAAAAAATTAAGTTCCACCACCACCAATGTCCTACACGCACAATACCACAGGACAAGCAGTCTTCTTCCTGTTAGTGGGCAGTTCTTGGAATACAAGGACAGATTGACCTCGGCCACATTGAGTGGGTCTGTCAAGCTGCCAGACTGCAGCAGGTGTGAAATGAGCCCATGACATTGGAGCCGCTGGCAGGGACGGGGCACAGCAACCCAGCTCGCAGAGCCCAGATACAGTTTTAAGAGCTGTTAAATGTGCTACTGATACCAGGGAGAAGAGTAAATTCATTTCATATATTGAAGCTTGGGTGAAAAAAAAAAAAAAAACCCTTCCGAAATGCAACTGTTGTCTACTTGGCCCTGAATGAAACAATTTTTATTTAGTCCTGACATTCAGACTCGAGAGAGGCAAAGTTCACATCATGGGCATTGGATCAACTATTGGGACAACTGGAAACCATATATTTTTACTTAATCAGTGTAATTTTTAAATGTGCCACCATCACATACAATGGAGGCAACCACTGGTTGCGGTCTAGGAACGACCATCAGAAGTCCCCGGTGGTAGCCGATAGTCCCATATTCACAAAGTGGGACAAGGCTGGATTCCTTTAGCTGCGATCATTCCCAAGGAGACAGACTGCTTTAACTGAACAAGTTCTAGACCCAGATTGTGCCATCAATTTTTCATAAAGAAGAATTAAAAAGTTGCCCATAGAGACGGATCAGCTTATGGCGTCATATTCCAACCTGGCTTCAGAATAAACAATTGCATATGAATAGAGATGATCGATTTTCCAAAAATCAAGTCGATTTTTACGGGTTTCTCGATCGTTCCAATTTTTCTGGTAAAAAAAAAAAAAAAAAAAATCGGAACAATCGATGCACCGCGCCATTTTCACTGTGCATCGACTTTAACGGGAAACGACGATCGAATCAAAAAAACGAAATGATTTTCTAAAAAATCGTCTCGATCTCAATTTTTGTAGATCTCGATTAAATCAATCAACACTACATATGAACATATGAAAATCCTCACAGATTTTTAGGATAAGGATCTCCAAGGACTACAGGTCACCTGCGATCCAAGGACGAGTCATGGCGGTAGAGCGCTCAACCTCATTATTGCAATTACTCTGATTGAAGAAATCTCTATCAGAATTCTTGGGGCTATGTTTCGACTTTTCATCCCATAGAGAAACATCAAGGTTACTCACAAGTCATGGTGATGGCAACATTTTATGGTGACCCAAATGGAAATGTGGCTCTGTTCATACCCCATCGGGGATAAATAAATAAAAAAAAAATAAAAAAAATTGTAATTTTTTTTTGCTCCTACTACTATGAAACTGCTGCAAATAAAATATTTTTTTTTTGCTTGTTTTTGTAGTTAACTCTTTAAAAAAGATAAACGCCCTAACGTGTTTGCATCCCGTTACCTCTCCTGCAGATGATGTTGGAGAAGAAAAAGCTCAGTCATGTTAAAGGGGTTGTCTCACGACAAGGATTGCTGCTTTGTATGTTAAATATCTTTCAAAAACAAGTCACTTTGCAATATGTGTCCATTAACAGTGTCCTACTTATTCCTAGATATCCCCTCTTGTATGGCCTGCATCAGCTCCTCTGGTCGCTATAGCTACAGACCTGTTTGATCTCTCCTGATAGGCTGCCGGCACTGGTTGCTATAGCTCCAGACCTGTTTGATTTCTCCTGATAGGCTGCCAGCCCTGGTTGCTATAACTACAGACCTGGCTTCTACTGCAGCGTAGTGGAAGCCAGTAAACACGCCCCCGAATTCAAATGGAAACCAAGGAAATGGGACTGATGTAAGATGAATCAATGTAGTGAGACAACCCCTTTAAGGCTCAAAGCGATAATGCATGTGTGTTAGGGAATCTGGAGGAACAGCCATAAGTTAAAAGCTGTTGAAGGTATATGGGCCCCTTTAGGCACGTTGGCTACGTCTTCACGGCACCGATTTAGTTTAAGATTTTTAACGGATTCAGTATTTAGAATCCACAAAGTTCCAACTGTATATCAGCCCCATAGAGCTTAATAGAAAATCCGAGCTATAGTCTACACAGTTCAGATCTTCTGAGGTCGGATTTCATATCTAAAATCCATTTAAAAAAAAAAAAAAAAAAAAAAAAAACTTAGAACTTGTTCTATAATCCGTCGTATTATAGTACAGTTCAATGTTAATGGGCGGCCGAATTCCGAAAACCAACTGCAAAATCCATGCAAAAAAAACCTATTGTAAAACACTGGTCGGATTCTAGAACAGAATCTGACGGTATTTTACAGTTGCCGTGTGGACACAGCCTTAAGCTGCAGGGTGTACATGAGGCGGTGTTTGGGCATGCTGGAGGTTGTAGTTTTACAGCAGCTGGGGAATGATGCAGTAATTGAATAGTTACCGAGCTTTACTGTTGACGATCGTACAAAAGATCAGATCGTCATAACCAAGACTGTGGGAAATTATCTGACCATTTTCCCAACTAACTGAAAGAGAAAGCATTTGAAGGAGGTATGCAGAATAAATAGCTGGAATTCTGCAGGGGGCAGGTAACTCGCACTCTTAGATGATTATGACACCGCCATCCTGCAGGTTACCCAACACGTATTTACCAAAATAAAACCCTGAACGTCAGCCAACGTTCCAGGAACAAGGACAACGGCCTCGGATGGTTTTCACACATATGAATTTAAAGCATTCCTGTTGTCTAAACTCACAGTAAGCAGACCTCAAGAAGTGCGAACAAGAATGTAGAGAACACAGAGGCAGGCCTCAAGGTTTCTCAGTTATGCTCCTCTATTTTAGAGTGGTCATGTATCTTTTTCTAGGAAAGCCTGGTGATATTTATACAGTATTTATGGGGGCCGGAGGAACCAACAGGATAACTAGTACAACTAGCAACAAGTTTCTGAGAATATCCACTATATATTTATATACACACACACAAACGCAGTCCCCGACTTACACCGTTCCAACTCACATCTGTCCCCTGGTTACAGACAGAGACTTATGGAGCATTCTGGCGCTTTCAGTTCCATGTTCCACAGCAGATAGTAGCTGTGGAATGGCATGTTCCAGCATGCCACAGCAGCACATGAGGTGAAATCTTAACATGGGCAGAGAGAGCAAAACAAATGTAAAAACCCTTCCCTGCGTTATTCAAAACTAAGAAAAAAACCTTTTGTGTCGGAGTTACATTTAATAAATCTACCTGCTCCGACTTGCATACAAATTCAACTTAAGAACAAACTTGCAGTCCCAATCCCATTCATAGCCTGGGGACTGCATGTATATTATATATATATATATATATATATATATATATATATATATTAATATATATTTATTTATATATAATCATTTATTATATATATATTGATTCGATATATACACACAACACACAAATATTATATAATATATCAATTAAAATATATATTATATTTTTTTTTTTATTTATTTTTTTTTTTTTTATTTATCTATTAGGTAAGGCATAACCCAAGAATTTAAAACAAAAAACAAAAAGAAACCACAACAGATCTTGTGTCATTCTCCACCCCTTTAAAGAGAACCTGTCACATAGGTTATGCCCCCCTTGCTGAGGGCAGCACAAGCTAGTGTCAGACCTGCTGTTCCCAGCGCTGTGTCCCTTATTCTGTAAGATGCAATCATTTTAGAGCATTTACCCCTCACGTCTTATTCATGAGCAGGGGTTAACTCCGCCCACCAAAGGCTAGCCCCGCCCACTGGCAGTTATTCACATGTTTCTACCTATTCAAAGTAATAGGTTTATCAGTTGAGGTGGGCGGGGCTAGCCTCCGATTGGCCGGGTTTGAAAAAAGGACTCTTCTGGCTGAAAACTGCAGATTTGAGCATTAAATACACGAAAAATACAGCATCTTATAGAATAAGGGACACAGCGCTGGAAACTGCAGGTCTGACACCGGCTTGTTCTGCCCTCAGCAAGGGGGGCATAATCTATGTGACAGGTTCTCTTTAAGTCAAGGACAAAACACATTAGTATATGACGCTATACTGTGAATGATATATTGTCTAGTGAATGACTGAAGACAGTAGGAAACTATTAAAAGTATAAAACCCAATATAAAAAATAGAATAAAATGCAAGTAGAACAAGGAAAATGTAAAGGTTTGGTTTTTTGCCACACCTCTGTCTCCCCACAGCCTTCCATCCCCCCCACTTCCACCCACACCATGGGCAGCCTGTCAAACAGCACTGACACGCCAGACCTCCTGTTCTCCAATCTTAGCTGCAGAACAGGTGGACTTGCCCAGGGCAGCTGCTACACACAGGATCTGGAGATACAGGACGGAGATTACAGCGGACAGTGTGCATCAAGGGCGAAGGGGAGGACACTGAAATCTATAAGAGGGGAAACAAAGTTTAACATACCAACCAACCACTACCAGCAAAGTGCTATATAATTCTAATAAAAAAAAGAGCTGATAAGCCTGCAACCAAGTCATGAAAAGTACAAATGATGCAGGAACATCAAATCTGTGCTGGAATTGGCCCCAGTTTCATAACTCACAAGTTGAGTTTCTGTCTGGCTTGCTGCATGTGGCCACAGACATGTTAATTTCTGGATTGGGTCGATGAAGACTTGCATCACAGCATGTAAAGTATGGCAGGCACCCAGTTCTATCCTGTTAGATCACTTCTGATGCACCTGGATTGGAATGTGTCCAGTCAATCAGCTGCACATGCTACTATATCCGTCTACTGTTTGGCATAATAGTGAAGAATTCCCGCAGAGGAGACAAATCTACTTTTAGTTTTGGAACGTTCGATTAGGACAAATGCAAAGGACATTTTGCTACAACTAGCAAGAATTTCCTATGGAAGACGGGAGATAGAAAAATTCCAATGCATCTTAACACTGCAAAGGGTCAGGACAAATTTGTTACATACTACAACGGTAACAGAAATGGCTTGTCAAAAAAAAAAAAAAAAAAAAAATTCAACAGTTTTAGAATATGGAGCCCTAATGAGGTTTTCCAAGACTTTTAAAAACCTTGCTACCACCTCCCACTTTCTCAAATGCTTGCTGTTGTGTAATAAGAAGCTATAAGTCCATATACAAACTATGCATTTTTTTGTCACTACTTGTACATGTTTGGTTTCACTCTTTTTTACTCCCCCCCCCCCCCAATAAAAAAAAAAATAATCCTGCATGCGGTTTGTATTGCTATAGAACTTGAAAAACACTTATTTAAAATAATAAACTGTACACAAAAAAAAAATTGTAAAAACCACTAATATTTTCATTTATATAAAATGTAAAAAAAAAAAAGCCTCAAAGGGGATGTCCCCTCCCATAACACGGCCCTAAAAGGTTATACTTCCTTCCAGGGCTGGGAAAAGGTATTCTGGTGCCCTAGGCAAATAAGGTATGTAGCGCCCCCACCCCTCTCCTCCCAATGTACAATTCAGCCCACTCCATGCCTTTCTGCGCCCCCTTCCTGCCTGGGATGAAGCGGAGCCCTAGGCAGTCGCCTACCTTTGCCTACCCATCATCCCGGCCCTGCTCCCTTCTCCTCGGCTTGAGTACTGCAACGTCTTCACCAGCCACCGTCTTATTTCCTTCCGATCATGATCCAAATGGGTGGTCACCGCTGTAGCAGTTACATGCTTTGGCTGGCATCACCGTTTACATCCAAATGGTGCCACCAGGCAATCGCATGCGGCCACTGCAGCCGATCAGGTACCGTCCTACTTGGATCAAGACCAGACGAAAAACAAAACCAGTGGATGGTGAAGTGCTGGATCCAAATGAAGAGAAGAGGCGAGTACAACAATTTAATTTTTTTTTATTTTATATGGAAGTTCGGCTGGTTTTTGTCGGATGCAGTGTAGACCTATCCTAATACAACTGAAAACGCTCCACAAATACAGTCAAGTCATATCACTCAATATTTCACAGCGTATTCATGTCACTTCTTTCCAAAGCTTACGCGCCGGGGAAAGTAAAGCTGGATGGAGGCCAGGCCGGAGCACTGTTGGAAGTACGCACTGACATGCTTCCAACAGCAGGCGTATAGTGGCGCACACATGTACATGCCGTTATATACAGTACTGCCATCAGTCATCTAGTTACCGTTTCAAGGCCCCATACATCCAAATCAAATGGGGGCACCCACCCATTACTAGTTCCTCTTTAAACATATCAGTGGGCCCCTTTTTGATTAGAGCCCCTGTCAGGAGTACTGCCTGTACTGCCCTATTGGCACCCTTGGTTATATATCGTGTGAACCCCGCCGAGGTCTACACCCACAAAATTACACAAGGTAAAAAAAACAAAAAAAAAAAACACACACAACACGCAAAAGCAGTGCACTGTCTCTGCCTCATGTTTCCGGTTCTTTGGTCCCTCATCTGCTCCTTCCTGTCAAATCTTTGTTTTATTCTCCCATTTAAGCTTTCTGGCCTCCACTCTCTTTTGTGCAAAGAACTGTCAGATACTCTATAAACAATGAAGTTTCTATGCCAAATATATACAAAGTTCAGATGGTCTCAGTGTTGCTCCCCCCACCCAAGCCGTGGGACTCAAGAACATGAGCAGAGAATATGTGACATTTATGGTACTATAAAGCACCCCCCACTGAACTTCAATTCACCAAAAATACAGAGATTTGCAAGATTTTATGTTCTAGACAATTCTTATCTACCCCTGAAGCGAGGTCTACAAAGCATAGGATGAAAAGCTTGTCGAAAACCAAAACCTTAGAACTGCTTTGAACCGAATATTTTGTCAGTTTTTTGTCCAAAGCAGTTGGGTTTCCAACGAGTTTTTTGGGTGTTTTGTTGAGGTTTTTGGTCTGTTTTTTGGGTGGTTTTTCAGGTTCTTTTCACTTGTTTTTAATGTGTGCACAATTCATATGTCTTCCTTAAACACCCGGTCGTTTTTTCAGCGGAACCATGCCAAGTATTGACTAAAAAAAAAAAAAAAAAAAAAAAAAAAGTCCAACTGTTTACATAGACTTCAATAGTAAGTGGACTCCATCAGATTTTACAACATGTTCCTAAAACCACCAGCGGATTTAAAAAAACAAGTAGAAAAAAACCCTGCATAGACTACAGAATGTTTTTTCTATTAGTCAATATGGTTGGGTTTCCGTCTGATTTTTCTGATGGAAAACCTACGCTGTGTAGACATAGCCTTAAGCAGATTTGGAAGAATAGTAAATACAAAACATAGTTGAATGGTATTTCCTTTACAAAAACATGGCAAACAAAAAAAATAAAAAATATATTTTATATATATATATATATATAATATTATATATATATATATATATATATATATATATATATATATATATATATATATATATATATATATAATATTTTTTTAAATGGCAATTGGAAAAATCTGGGTAAACCGAATAGATATACAGCTCTGGAAAAGATTAAGAGACCACTGCACAGTTTTCTAAAAATCAGCCTCTCTACATGTCTGACAGCCATTTCATTCCAGTGTCAGCTGAATTCCAACCAAACTCCACCTCATTCTACTTAATATGCTTTTGATTAGGTGAGCACCTGAACCAAATCTTATTTAGTGAAGGAAAGTAGAAAAAACATTGCTGTAGTCTTCACAATCCTCTTGCAATAGGACAAGCAGGATGGCCAAACAAGTGCTAGGAATAGGCCAAAAGGAATTTGAATTAAAAAAATCATGGCTATTCCACCAAAATACTGATTTCTAACTCTTCTAGACTTAAAACATTAGTCTGATTGTTGCTAAATTAATGTGAACTTGTTTTATTTGCATTATTCGAGGTCTGACAGCTCTGCTGCTTCTTTTTTATTATTTTGAAGATTTCTCATTTACTGCAAATAAATAAAAAAAAATTGCTATGAACTTCGGAGACATATTGTCAGTAGTTTATATAAAAAAATAACATGTATAAAATGTATATTTTTCTCCAAAAATTTACCATTGAAGAGAAAAATTTTTTGCAGTGGTCTCTTTTTTTCCCAGAGCTGTATATGGATAAATGGCAATTAGGATATACTAAAACTTACAATAATAGACAAAATCTATAATAGAGAAAAAAAAGCTATCACAAAATATATATATCCTGTTTATCCAAAATTAAGAGACAGTGTCTTGTATTAATTTTTGCTCCTACAGACGAGCTAAGACTTATTTTTAGGGGATGTCTTATTTTTCCTATGAACAAGAATTCACATTTATTGTTGAACAAAAAAACAACATGTATTAATATACTGTAGTGATTTCATCACAAACATCAGCATAAGCAGCCACACTCTGAATTGCATAAAAAAATGCACTAGGTCTTATTTTCATGGAAACAGGATAGATATATAGATATATATACACACACACATATATACATACCACACAGAAATAAGCTGTAACAAAGTTGAACCAATGACCTTACACTATTCAAATATTTTCTATGCATGAATTTCCGGTTTTGTGTCTTTTTCTTAATTCTTCTGCAGGTTTTTCTAGCAGTGACATCTATATGTCATGCACAGTGTGTGCATGCATGTTCTTTTTTTCTTTTGTATTACCTATAAAATTTTAAATTAAAAAAAGGTGCATTTTCATTTTAACTCTCTTAAAATGCAACAAATGTTTTAATTCCATTTGACAAATTTTTCAGGTTACTTAAAGGATTTCCGTTTATTTTATCCAAATATCAGAAACCACTAAAATTGTGTAACCAAAAAAAAAAAAAAAAAATGTTTTCTGTTTCAATTTTTATGATCAGAAATAGATCCCAAACTGTAGACAAAAGCTTTTCCAAAGAGAGGGAACCATTAAATATTTTTCTTGCATTTCTAATTTTTTTTTTTATTATTATTATTTATAGTTCGAATGTCAAAAAAAAATTAATAAAACTGTTAAATTAGAATTTACAATTCAGTTTTGTAGGTGGGAGGTTTAGAGCAAACCTCGTTATTGTGTTTACATAGAATAACGCAAAGATAAAGGGCAAAGGGTGACAGCCTTTATTCGAGCACAAAGATCATTTTCACTGTAGGTTTGAAGAGTGACAATATAATCCTAAAGAAAGCCATAAATAAGGCGATGCCAACGTCAGAACTTTTTTATCACCTTGGTGTAAAAGTTTCATAAAAAACAATATAAAAATGGCAAAAACATAAAAAGTCATTTTGTATATAAAAAGGACAAAAATTCTAACTAATAAATCTTGTAGCACATAAACAGCAAAGGCGGCTGTTATCCTCAGACTAGATTGTGTGGACCCAGAGGTGTGAACTGCAATGTTTAACTAGTCGGACAAGCAGATTTTCTGGCAGCATAGTAACTTGTATACAAAGAGCAAGCCGAGAACAAATCACAGACCAGGAAGGGTAGCGGGGCTGTGGAAAGATCTAGAAGCTCAGAGCCAGACCTTCCCTCTGTTTGTAACTTTTTTTTTTTCCTTGCCCTTTTTCATACTGGAGAGTTTTGGGGGGCAGGAATTGGGGTTTCCGGAAAAAGAAAATTCAAATTCCTCACGCGAGGGGCAGAAACCCTGGCTCAACTTTATTCTCTGGAAGAAAGTTTTAGAAAAAAAATGAAAAGGTTTTCCGCCGCAATGAGAGTTTTAAAAAGAGTCCCGAGACAACGGGGCGAGATTTGGTGGGGTTTGTTGGTTCTTTACCCGTAGGTTTTCAGCTTTTGGCGGGGGTATCCCTTCCAAATTTTTATAAGTTCGGGTCATTTTTGTTTGAAATTTTTACTCCAAAGTGGAGTGTTCCCCCTACTAGAAATTTTAAAGGTTTTTTGTGGGTCAGTTTCTTTAACTAGTTTATGGTCTGTGGGCCCCCATAGAGCTCAGGATGGGGTTTGGGTCCCCTTTTCAATACCCCCCCCTCAAAACGGCTTTGATATTTTTTTTATTTTTTTGAGGACCCCCCCATGGAAAACCCCTTTAAAAGGTCTGTTATAGTTAAAAACCCCCCGTGAAAAAAAAACAAAAATCTGGGGCATCTTCCCCTTATAAAATTTTGTTGTGCTGTTCCCCCTGTTATTTTCCTAGGGGAAAAGTATTAGTGAAATCAGTAAAAATTTTGGGGGGTTACCAAATTTCAGAGGGGCGTGACCTTTCACCACTTTAATGTCAGCACCGAATTTTTGGGCAATTTTCAAAAATGTGCAGGGACACACCATTTTAATTTTCTGTTAGGGGATGTTAAAAACCCCGGGTTTTCCTAGATTTCGTTTTGGGTTAAGGTATGTTAAATTGGGGCGAAATTTGCGGGTACTGCGCTCAATACGGGGCGAAAAAGGCCCAGTCATTTCGGTAATCCCCCAGTTCTTTAGGGGAATAAAGGATTACGCTTGCCTCTCCCCGACGTAAAATTCGATGCCGGGGGGGATAAATGGCCCTGGGGAATTTATAGCGGGTAAAAACGCGGGCCGCTAGTAATGAATGTCTATGGGGGCCCGGCCCGGGGTTTCCATGTGAAATTTTGCCCAACCCAAAGTGCAAATATTTTTACTTGGTTTCAATGTTTAAAAAAACCCCCCATCTGCTTTAGATGTCTGTTTTAAAATACGTCTTTTGGGGGTACCCTTTTTAAAATATTGTCAGGGGCAATTCCCTTTATCCGATTTACGGGAAACAGCGCCCTATTTAAAACCAGAGGGGGGGGTTCCCCGTGCCCGGGAAAAAACGCCCGGGCCCAAAACCTTACCATACTTTGGGGGGGGGTTGGTTTCAATTCTTGCAGTTTCTTTTGAAACCTTTTTGATTTAAAAATGTATCCAAAGGAAAATGTGGGGAAATAACCTTTATTGTTCCCCCGTTTTTAAAAGTTGTGTGTCCCTGCACTGTGTGACATGTTCCAATTTAGTTGCCCCACAGGGGTAAGGGGTGCAAAGGGAAAAATTTCCCCTCTGGAATGGTTACACCCCAAATGCCCGAAGGGGGTGTTAGGTTTAAATTTTTGGGGGTGGGAGGGTAGGGGGTTCCCCCGCACCAAAGGGTTATGACATTGTCCAAAACAGTGCTGATAGTCCGTTTTGGGCAGGGGGCATACTTTGGAATACTGGAATGGTAACACCCATGTGACGTTCAGAAAAAAGTTTATAAATTTTGGAATAACAGTTATAAAGGGTATGTTCACAACCCCCCTTAATTGCGGGGGGGTAATTTCGCTGTTGGACGGGGGGCAAAATCGGCGGGCCCCTGACTATCAATTTTCCTTTTTGCAGCGCGGTTTTACGGGCCCCTTTGTAAAATGGCTGTCACATTCCCCCTGTTTGGGGTATTTACCCGAGCGGGGAAGAGGGGGGCCCCGTAATCCAAAAGTTCTCTATGAGAAAATGGGGGATTACCGAAATTGGGCCTTGCCCGGACCGTATTTCCCGCCGTTTAAATTGCGCAAATACGCCCCCGAAATTACAGGATGGAAAAATGTGCCCAAATAAACTGTTGTGAAAAATGGGGCCTTAGAGGAAAAATTCCAGAATGGTTATTCCATGGAGAACACAGGCAAAGGCCTTTAGGGTTTAAGATGGGCGCCTTACACATTTTGCCTAACCCCGGTTTTTCCTTTTTGGAACCCAGAAAATGGGCACTACAGAATGAAAACTACTGGTGTGGACAGTTCACAAAGAGAAGCCTAAAAAGGGTCTGTAGTCAGGCTCAGACTGGCCCAAGGGGAGTAGGTAAAACCCATTGTGGGTCCCCAGGCATGGGGCTGCTTTTCAGGAAGAAAGGCAGGAAGAGAGCAAGAAGCAAAGTGCAGCAGTCACATATAATAGTTGTAGGGTGGGCCCCAAGCATTCACTCCACTGGTGGCCCCAAGCGCCCCAGTCTGTAGAACTAAAATCTCAAGTTTTCCATGGCATAGATGAATTAAAAAAAAAATTGTAACAATAATACTTTACCCCCATCCCCCAGGTCATACAAGCAGACTGACCTTTCAGGGCTGGAGCATTGCCTTAGGCTATGTTTACATGGCATCGGACAAAAACCCTCCTGAAGTCGACCGTTTTTTTGTCCAATGCACGACTACGGTTTTTGCCACATTTTGCTCAAAAGCCACGGTTGGTTCTCGTTTTTTTGCCATCAGCTCCTACACTTGATTGTTTCAGAAACAGACGGCAAATCAAAATGTCACTATATTATACAACATGTTCCTAAAGACACCGGCACCAGAAGACGTGCAGAGAAAAAAAAACAACCTGTGTAGACTACAGGCCGTTTTTTCTATTAAAGGGGTTGTCTCACTACAAGGGATGCTTTTCATGTTAAAGATCCTGCAAAAACAAGTCACTCTGCAACATGTATCCATTAACAGTGTCCTACCTATTCCTAGATATCCCCCTCTTGTATGGGCTGCATCAGCTCCTCAGGTCGCTATACATACAGACCTGTTTGATCTCTCCAGATAGGCTGCCAACACTGGTTGCTATAGCTACAGACCCAGCTGCAGCCTAGTAGAAGCCAGTGTACACGCACCTGAATTCAAAATGAAACCAAGAAAACAGGACTGAGGTAAGGTGAATCAATGTAGTGAGACAACCCCTTTAAGTGTGTACATAAGCAGAAAAGAATGGATCTCTTCGGGTATGGTCACACGGTGTATTTGCGGGGTGTACTTCAACACGTAATTGCACCGAGGTACGCCTCACAAATTTGTTAAAGTTGTTATATAAGTCCAGCACGCGAATCAATATAGTGAGAAAACCCCTTTAAAGGTCTATGAATTTGCTGAACAAACGTATTTTTCAGTGGCTTCAGAATCCTAAAACCGCCAAAAATATGATCGTTTTTCTATGCCGTGTAGGTCCAATGTAACTAAGGGATCCTTTTGACCAACACTCTTAAAGTGGAGTACTGTTATTAGTAAAAAAAGGTTTGTAGAGGGTCCATAATCTTTATCACCGGTGGGAGCAGATCACTGTCTACATAAAGGATGCTGGAGTTATGGGCCCCGAGCTGCCACTTTACAATTCCTGGATTCTATATAACAAGACATCCGAGGTCGACAATGTTCCAGAGAAATGCTCTCCCCAGTCTGGGAAATTCCTTTTATCCGTGAGGTTGTCATAAAGAAGACAATATCATCCCGTGGAAAGGAACGCACTGAAGTTACAGAGAGGACGAAGTGTTGCCTGGAAACATATCGTGTCACTTCCTAAGTGACTCAGTCATGGTGGGAGAACAATGAGAGGATGTGAGGAGATGTGTTCAGTGCACATGATCTGGAAGTCAGGGCTTCTCAGATTAAATCCTGGATTCATTTACACAAGAAAAGACATTGAATACACAACAAACCAGGGAATAAGAAGGCAATGATGGTCTTCTAGGTTCCAACACATCTCAATGGCGTGTTCCTGTCTTAGAGATTCAGGGCTTGTTGATTGAATATGCTGTAAATTTCCGATACCTCGGAGGCTCACACCAGTCTTGAGGAGGGGCTGCCGAAAGTCTTTGCTCAGAAAAGACATTGAATACACAACAAATCAGGGAATAAGAAGGCAATGATGGTCTTCTAGGTTCCAACACGTGTTACATCTCAAAGGCGTGTTCCTATCTTAGACATTCAGGGCTTGTTGATTGAATAGGCTGTAAACTTCCGATACCTCGGGGACTGACACCAGTCTTCTGAGCAAAGACTTTTGGCAGCCCCTTCTCAAGAGAGAGATGGTCAGGCTTGTGCAGCGTCCTCCATTCTGTTCTAGGGAGTTCCGAGAGCAGGCGAGTGGGGTCGTATTCAAGTGAACACAATGGAGAGTACCACACAAACACAACCCACTCTCTGTTCAGAGCTGAGATTTCGGGGGCCCCTTCTCAAGATAAAGTTCAGGTCCTGTCAATATTATATAAAAGTGTAAGACGGGAACACAGAATTAAGGTGACCATATAATTTAGATAGCTGTTGACCAAATGTTTGCTTAGCCAACAGCTATGACCACCATTCCACGACAGACATAAATGTCCAACTTGGCTGTGACTTACCTCTCAAGAACAAAGGATAGGGCATGGTGAAATTCACTATGCCTGATCCACCTTCCCAAAAAACCTGCCACCCTGTACATATTAGAGGACTATCCAGTCCCACGGAAGTTGGCAGATTTAGCCAAACACGAGTAGCAACTCCTCCCTTATGCGTTTCCTTCCAAGTTGTTCTCTTCTTGTAGTGTAAATATGCAGAGTTGTGGGAAAGTTCAGAGTCCAGGCCATCACCCTGCAGATCCTGGACATTCTGTAGTAAGGGTTCCACCGACTGACCATAGGGTGCTGTAATCAACATCTTGCAGGCTCATAGCATAGCACTAAAGAGCAGGGCTGGGACGACGGGCAGGTGACCGCCAAAGGCGCCACTTCATCCCAGGCAGGGGGTGCAAGGAGTTTTGGAGTGAGCTGCATTTTCTACAGGGAGGGATGGGGGGAGGGGGTGGCGCTAGAGGTCTTATTTGCCTTGGGCACCAGAATACCTTGTCCTAGTTTTGCTAAAGAGGACCTGTGACATTTCCTGACTGTCTGTTTTCCCAAACACTTGTATTCTCTATGAAATAATTCCTAATCACTTTCTTTAGCCTTCAAGATGTGCAGCTCGCCTGTTATTCCTCTTAAAAATTCATCACCAATCGGTCAGCTGGGTGTTACCAATTGGGGGACACGCCCCTTTGAAAACTGGAATGGTAACACCCAGATGACAGATTCAGTAATACATTTCTAGAAGGAATAACAGAGGAACAGCACAACACAGAGTTATAAGAGAAGAGGCTCCAGAATTGTTATTTCACAGGGAACACAAGGATTTACTAAAACAGACATGCCAAGAAATAGCACGGGTTTCCTTTTAACCACAACAGTCCTGCTAGACTAGTGATCTTCAAACTGCGGCTTCCTCCAGCTGGTGGGAAACTACAACTCCCATCATGCATTTATATACTCTATAACAGTGGGCATGATGGGAGTTGTAGGTTCCCAACAGCTTGAGGGACGCAGTTTGAAGACCACTGTGCTAGACCATCAGAGTGCCTTTACACATGATGGGCCTCCTTTAGACTGTCCTTGTTGCCAACAGCAACCAGAGCTCAGCTTTCATTTCATTTACTGCCCTGGAAAACTGAAAGCGGAGCTCTGATTGGTTGCTATGGGCAACAAGGACAGTGTTCTATAAAAGCCCTATGTTTTGATGTCATTTTTGAAGCCAAAGTCAGGATTGGATTCTAAATGTAACTAAAGTATAAAGAAAATATTTTAACTTTTGTATTCTTTTTAATCCATTCCTTGTTTTGGCTTTAAAAACTGCATCAAATCAACAAGTGTTACCCCCCCACTACCCCTCACCACCTATAGGAAGACAACAACTACCGCTATTCCTTTGTTTTGTGTTACCCATTCTTGGGAAAACTGGGTTACAACCCAAATGATCACCATTATATTCTAGTCCAACCAACGTTAGGCTATGTTCACATGGCATAACTGCGGTGTGTACAGTATGGCCGCAATTACGCCGGGTGATTTGGAAGTCGTGCTGATCAGCGCGCACTCCCGCAGCGCAGGGGTTGGGGGGCAGCAGCCCGCTGGCCCCATTGACATTCATTACTCACAGCGCGTAATCGCCGCAAGTAATTGACGTCACTTATCTCCCCGTGCGTATAATACAATCGTATTGTACGAGCGGGGAGAGGTGTAATCCGTAATTCTCTATGAGAGCTATGGATTACCGTAATTTCGGCGCGCATCTCGCTCGTATTAGAGCGCAAATAAGAAATTACCCCGTGTGAACATACCCTTACCAGAGTTGTTTGCTAACCATGGCCAAATTCTCCCGATTTTGTATTGAAATGGAAACTGGGAATAGATGGTCACATGAACGAGGATCATTGCTTCTAAGAGGTTTGGGAAAGCCCTGCAAACGGCCAATACGAGGACATAAAAGCTAGATTATATTGAACCCAGTACATCAGCAGATCGCCTCCAGCCAGGACAGCAGGAGATTGTTATCTTCCAGAATCCTAAACACCCCATACCTTCTGGGAGGGGCCCTCTGCACATCTGGACTTGCCCAGTCTTCCCGACCCCCTGGAGGGTGAATAGATGGGGGATGGAAATAGATGTTATCAGACTTGTGAAAAGATCCCCTTAGGACAGGAGGAGGATGATAAGACGGCCAGGGCTTTAACAAGGATGGTCTGGAAGCTTTGATGTTTAGCAGAAAACAAGAAAGTTTATTAAAAAGCAGAAAAAAAAAAAAATCAATGTCACATTGTTCTGAAGATTATAGGTCTAAGTTACAGTGTAACCGTGTGTTGCTACAGAAGTAACCGGGCAACGCTGACACTTCCTGAAATAAGTTAACTGTGAATGCAAAGTCTTAGCCTGAGGTCTCCTTGTAAAGTCGGCCATACATGAACCGTGTAGAGATCAGGCCCCACATGGTTAATATCCAAGGCTACGTCTACACGGCGTTGGACTTCGCTCGGTTTTTCAGCGGATTCAGTATCCGCTGGGTAGATCAATAGAAAATCCGTGCTGAAGTTTAGGGTATGTTCACACGGGGGAATTTCAGCATGCATTTAATAAAACGGGCGAGATGCACGCCGAAATTATGGTAATCCATAGTATCGTATTGTACGCGCGGGGAGATAAGTGACATGTCAATTACTTGCGGCGAATACGCACCGCAAGTAATGAATGTGAATGGGGCCGGCGGGCTGCCGGACCCCCGCGCCGCAGAAGTACACGCGTATCAGCATGAGCCTCCGATGCAGTACATCTCGAGAACATAGCCTTGCACAGCACAGATATTTTACAGAGGTTCTCCTAAACTGAAAATCGTCCAGTGAAATATAGAACATGTTGTATATTCTGCTGGACCGATGTTGGATTCCCGCAGCCCCAATGTACAGGGCCACCGGGAATCCGAAATCCGACCGCTAGTTTTTGCGCAAAAGCCCAGTGGTGCGGCGTGGTCCAGCAATGAGAAAATGCCATGCAAAATCCTTTTGCTGTGTAGACCTAGCCTTAAAGGGGTTGTCTCACTACAAGGATTGCTTTTTAAGTTAAAGATCTTACTAAAACAAGTCACTTTGCAATATATGTCCATTAACAGTGTCCTACCTATTCTGAGATATCCCCTCTTGTATGGGCTGCATCGGCTACTCAGGTTGCTATAGCTACAGACCTGTTTGATCTATCCTGATAGGCTGCCAGCACTGGTTGCTATAGCTACAGACCTGGCTTCTACTGCAGCCTAGTAGAAGCCAGTAAACACGCACCTGAATTCAAAATGAAACCAAGAAAACAGGACTGAGGTAAGATGAAGCAATGTAGTGAGACAACCCCTTTAGAGACCAAAAGCACCAAATTGTAGTGGGGAAAATTATTGAGGATAAACAAGGACATCAAAGAACAACACCTTTCCATACATTGCCTGTTTATGCAGTTATTGATAAGGATATCACTATTGGAGATTGTAAGCAGCTGCGGGCAGGGTCCTGTCTGCTTCTGTGTTATTTAGCGCCAATATTGTATTTGTCCTGGTCGATGGTTTGTATGGGAACTCCTTAGGTTGTACAGGTCCTGGAACGAACAGCACTTAAAAAATAAAATAAATGAGATACAAAACAGTAGACACAATCCGTGCCAAAACTAGAAATGCCATGTGATAGTATAAATCCCCAAGCACATACCATGCAGGTCCATCTAATGTGCATGGGGGTGTTCCGACAGTAAAGGGAATGATTGGGCATGTTGAATTTATACAAAACTTTGTCTTTATACTCGTGGAGCTGGGCAGCAGCTTATTCCCTTCTTCCCTATGAAAACACATGCGTGCTTGTCAACCGTTTATGTAGAAGGAAAGGCCAGGAGGGCCAGCTTCCAGCCAACACAGCTGTTGTATGTGTAGAAGCAGTCTAAAGGAATGGTCTGAGTCCTAAGCAAAAATAAAAAAAATTAAAAGCTCCTGATGCAAAAAAATAGTAATACTAAATCTCCTAGTGCCTTGTAAAAAAAAAAAAAAATAAAAACACACTATTCTAATCTTCCTTTGCATCTCTCCGTCTTCTTCTGAATGGGACGTAATTGCTGCAGCCGCTGATTGGTTGCGGTGGTCATGTGACAACATTCAGAACGGAACAGCTTAGAATGGTAATATAAGCAGAGACATGTGACCGATGCAGTAAATAGAAGAACAAGGTAAATAGAAGACCAAAGACCAAGCTGTGGTGAGTATATGTTCTCACCAAGAGCTTACCATTAATTTGTTTAGAAACCAGACAATCCCTTTAAGTAGTAAGGGCCCCACTATAGATTTTGCACAATGGTCCAGAAGTTTCATGTTACTCATCTGTATCTACTCTAGACTGTTGTCTGAATCCCCACTGCACCGGTATTACCAGGTTGGGCTGCAAGATTTTACCGGTTCCCACAAGGAAGGACCACTAACTTGTTTTACAACTTTTGAGTTATAAAAATAATGAGAATTTTTGATCACGATATTTATTGCCCATTCTCAGTGCAATTTGATGAATTGTTAGTAAATATAACATAAAAAATGACGGTATAGCTAACTTTATAAAGCAAAGAGACCAGCTCACCCACTCGTCAATAGAAGGAAGCACACGCACCCGTCGAGAACCACCCACGTATATATGCATATAAAAAAAAAAAAAAAAAAAAGAGAGAAGGTCCAGCTTCCAAAAATACAAAACTTTTATTATGCCAAGATTAAAAGCCAAACATGGAGCAAAAACAGGACAAAAACAGCCTATGATGAAGGGCTGTTGCACAGCCTGAAACGCGTAAGGCGGGTTTTCCTGTTTTTGCTCCATGTTTGGCTTTTAATCTTGGCATAATAAAAGTTTTGTATTTTTTGAAGCTCTCTTTTTCTATAAGCTAACTTTATAATCTTAGATAGTGGAATGGATGGAGCATACCTCCCAACTTTTTGGACAATCCAAGAAGGACACCTGTGGTTCCGAGAGTAAGGGTATGTTCACATGGTGTATTGCAGCACGCACAGGTACGTGAAGCAAAATGCCTTCATTAGCATTCAACGTGAGGCAGCTTTTCTGCATACAATACTTTGTATTTCTCAGCGTGACAAGTCCCTTCTTTTTACATGCATACAGTACGTGCCAAGAAATCCGATAACAAAATCATCATCATCGTCTGAACGGCAACAATGTCACACAGCACTCGAGTGCTGGACTTGTATAACAATTTTAACAAATTTGTGAGGCGTACCTCGGTGCAATTACGTGTCGAAGTACGCCCCACAAATACACCGTACGACCATACCCGAAGAGATCCATTCTTTTCTGCTTATGTACACACTTAAAGGGGTTGTCTCACTACATTGATTCATCTTACCTCAGTCCTGTTTTCTTGGGTTCACTTTGAATTCAGGGTTGTGTTTACTGGCTTCTACTAGGCTGCAGCAGAAGCCAGGTCTGTAGCTATAGCAACCAGTACTGGCAGCCTATCATGGGAGATTGTACAGGTCTGTAGCTATAACAACCAGTGCTGGCAGTCTATCAGGAGATATCAAACAGGTCTGTAGCTATAGCGACCTGAGGAGCTGATGAAGCCCATGCAAGAGGGGATATCTCAGAATAGGTAGGACACTGTTAATGGACACATATTACAAAGTCACTTGTTTTCGCAAGATCTTTAACATAAAAAGCAGCAATCCCTATAGTGAGACAACCCCTTTAAACCATTTTAACTTGTAAAATAACACCAAAATCATCCAAATACAGAGATATGAAAAATCAAATGTTACACTAAATCATGAACTAAGTTACAGTGATGGGCTTTAATATGCAATCAATAACCAGACAGGCACTTTCAGGATCAAATATAGGGACTGTCCCTCCTAAACAGGACACTTGTGAGGTATGGATTGAGAAAGTTGCTGAAAAGTATAGACACAAGGGTTTTACACAGCACAGTTCAAGGATCTGAATTTTCCGCCTTTTTTCTGGAATGCTAAACATTTGGAATGTAACCAATTTCCTAAACAAGAAAGGATCCTCTGCCACGGAAAGCCAGCATTATGTCATATACTCGCAGACTGAAAAGGTCACTTAAAGAATGTAGCCATGAAAAAGCTGGAGTCACAGAGTGGAACTAAAATCTTAAATCTTCGCTCTGTGACCGAACAGTGACAGACGGTGGAGTCGGCCATTTTGTAAAATTAAGTCATGCCAAACACGCAAGTGACACCAAAAAAGTTTAAATAAATCACACACAGAAAAAAAACACAACATACATTATGTCATGTGATCACTACCAAAACCAAAGGCAGCTCTTGTGTGGAAATGTGAGGGGCTCTCTCAGTCATAAAAAATAAACTGTTTGCCTCACACACAAACCCTCCTCCCCCTTTAATTGATTTAAAATACCCATGGGCTTCACAAAAAGTTTTGTAAACCACACAGAAGTTACAATTACAATTGCCCCATTTGTTTGGCCCATTTTGTGCACAGGGAGGTGGGGGAACCTTTTTTTCTGCCATGGGCCATTTAGATATTTAAAAAAAAAAAAAATTCGCAAACCAAAAAAAATTATCAGCTTAAAAATTAGCCTGCTACATTTGGTCAAACATTTAATAACCCCCCACACACCCATGATGTGATGGCTGGAGGTGCTTCCCTCCCCAATCATCACAAGCGCAGATGCACATTGCTGAAAGGACTAGTGCATCAACAGCAAATTTCCAACCAGAGTTGACCCTGAAGTCCTGGATAACCCCCCACCCATCCCAAGTCTAGATGCAACTCGCCCAAGTCTGGGATCCGCATGTGCTTTGATGTCCAAATCCTTTGTTCACTAAAGTAAAGTAGCCTATTGGGGCAGAAATGGCATAAACTAGAGCTTTAACCAATGTGCCCAATGTCCTCAAGTCAAAAAGTGCCAAGAGCTTTCCAGATCAGCGCATGCGCTGTAGCACATCAGGTAGAATCAGAATGAGCGAGTTCTACTATGGCGCATGCGCTCGTCTCTGTAGCTGCAAGTACTTGTTTAACGACTCAGGGACTGGAACGTAGGGCTGGACCAAATGGTTTTGGGGACAACATACAGCCTGCAGGCCCAACACGCCCCACTTTTGCATTAAGACATGTTCATATGCAGTTTTTGTTTTTTAATGGAAAAAAAGTTCAGCAAGATCCTCTTATTTCTGCAGTGTATTATACTTTTTCTTGCTGCCTATTTTGGACAAAGATTAGCTCTAGGTAATGGGGCTAATCCATGTCCTGGCTGCCCACGCGTTTTCCACACAACATTCTTTTTATGCAACGCAGACTTGAATTGTACGCTGAAGTTCAGTGTGAACTATGGTACGAGGCCTCAAGTATCAAAAACTGTCTAGCAGTAAGACTGGCTGTTGTCCATAGCAAACAGAGCTCATAGCAACCAATCGGCTCTTCTTTCATATACTGCTCTGGAAAAATTGGTTGCTATGGACAACAAAGAGTCTTAGGCTACGCCGGGTTTTTTGGGGGTCATGCTGATCGGCACATACTCCCATGAGGAGTCATAAGCCATTTCAGGGCCCCATACAGCCAAAGCCCTGCACCCCCGGCCATTACCAGTTCCTATCTTGCACCAGCTCAGCGGGCCCCTTTATTTAATACGTTTTTTTAATTGATTCAGGGCCCCTGACTCAGCTCATTAAAATATATAAGCCACTCTTCTACAGCCATTTTAGGAGAAGTCATGTAAATTACCCAACTGATTTCCCATTGGCCTCCATTACACGTTTTGGCACCAGCTTCACCTTATGTACATAGATTCACATTTTTTCTAAAGATTTTTGAAAAACACAAACCACACAAATATGTACAGTAAATATTACAATGCAGTTCCCCTTCTAGAGACTTCTTTGATCTTGCGACTTTCATCAACAGTTTCTTACCCTGAAGTCATGGTGCCTTCCCTTCAGGCGACTCTATGGTACCGGTCTACCACAGCTTTGTAGATGAATGCACTCACCCCCTCTCCTCCCACACACACAGGTTACAGACAACTTGTCACTAGGGGAAAAGGTTTTTCTTTCATTAAACATCACTGGGAAGTTTGCTGAAAAAGCAGAACCTGAAGTTTTTAATAAGACGTTAGCAGGACTGTATGGTGAGAAACAGAGAGGAGCCCACTGACATTTATGAGAAATGGGTCCTACTGGGGAAGTCTCTAAGGCCATGTTCACACGGCTTAAAATGGGACCTATTTCAGTCCGTAATTACGCGCAGTAGTGCGCGAATTACGGCTGGAATACGGCCCAGTCATTACGGTAATGCACAGTTCTCATAGAGAACTATGGATTACGTCTCCTCTCCCTGCTCGGCGAATCCGCCGCGGGGGGAGATAAGTGACATGAATTACTAGCGGCGTATATGCGCCGCTGGTAATGAAAGTCTATGGGCCGGCGAGGTGCCAACCCCCCACTCCCGCCCCGGTCCACACGGCTTAATTGCGGGGCGTGATTACGCCCCGTAAATAAGCCGTGTGAACCCAGCCTAAGCCTTATATGTATCACTATTAGGCTGTGTCTACACTGCAATTGTAAAATACCATCGGACTCTATAGAATCCGTCTGGTATTTTACAATCCGTTTTCATTGTTTTGTCTGATTTTGCGGTCCATTTTCGGCCGGCCCAGATTGAACAGTACTATAATCCGCCATTCCCCAGCAGATGATAGAACAGGTTCAAAGTTTTTTTTGGTCGGATTTCAGATCCGAAATCCAACCTCAGAAAATCCCAGCTGTGTAGACTGTAGCTGGGATTTTCTATTGAGGTCTAAGGGATGGTTTACAGACTGAATCTAAATACTGAAGCCACTTAAAAATCTGACTAACCCTGTGCTGTGTAGACATAGCTTTAGGATATGTTCACACTGTGTATTTTGACACATATTTCACACCTAAACATGTCCAAAGCAATGTTCAAGACACTCCTCTTAGAATGCAATGTAAAATATGCAGAGTCATTAACAAGATGCGTATTTTACTCTTGTAGTTTTCGGTGTTTTCAGTAGGTTGAATCCGCTGAAAATCCGACGGTAAATTGTGCTTCATAGACAGCAATGAAAAATCCTTGCTGTTCTATACAGCACAGATTATTTTGCAGTCTAGTTTAAGATCCGGCGCATTGATGTACTGACAAATCCTAATATCTTCTAAAATGACAAAATTGTAACAATCTCAATGCTTTGTATTGTTGGATACATGTTAAAATGTTATTTATCCTAATCTTGAAAAAAAAAAAAAATAATGAGGAATATGCAACATTTTTATTACGTCGGAATGTGCTAGGATTTTCCGTCAGCTCCTTATATTCAATGTACGGGGCCGATGGCCAATCCGAGAACTGTCAGCGGCTTTTGCGCAAATCTGCTCCAAAAACCGCTGTCCTGCAATTTCAAAATGCCATCAGAATTTGGACGGCATTTTGATACTTGTCGTGTAAACTTACCCCTAATGTTATACAAGAAGCTGAAAACTTTACTTTTTACATAATAGACATAATATAGGGGAAAATAGTTTTTGTAGAAGAGCAGTCATACTCATTTAAGTGTCTCAACCTCCAGCATCTTAATGTACATGACTCATTGGGTTTTGTATGGTCAGCTCTACATCTAGACTACCACAATGTCAATATCTTCACAGCTGCCATGAGTAACAGGATCTATAAAACTCCTTTACAGGCCTCCTTCACATGCACACAAATGTTTAAGCGTTTTTACATACTAATTTCAAGCGTTTTTCAAAAGGTTGGGGGAATTTTCTAATTTGTACATGCATTTTTATGGCATTTTGGATTACTATACAGAAGCCCACGTGAAAACATCCTTAAAAAATGGCATATTGCAATAGCCAGAGTATGCTGCATTTAAAAAAATAAAAAACCCTCCAACAACATAGACCCCAAGCTGATAGAAAAAACATTCACATGCTACAAAGTTGGTAATGAACCCAAGGCCAGATCCATGCCAAACCTTATCCCACCACTGGAACCCAGACTTACCCAAACCCTATTATCTTTTAATAGGTTGTTGTGTGGCCCCCTTCACTGAACTCTATAGTGGCTACCCATGATAGTTCAGCAGTTATTAGACTAGCGTGTCCATAACTTGGAGACATTTAGGGCGATGTATGATTTTTGGCGCTCAGACGCCTTTTTTTGCGCTCATTTGTAGCGTAGAATGTGCCTGAATCTATTAACATGTTCTACTGTGGGTCATAGATTTAGCGCTAAACTAGAGCTGGTAGGGGAAAACAGGTTTTATTTAGCACCCCAAACATACTCGAAAACAGTTCCAACTTTTAAGGCACCAAAATGAACGCTCCCCAGTGTAACTGATTTGGATATGTGCGACACGTATGTTTTTTGGTGTCCAGGTGCCAATTTTATTGTGGGCATTAGTAGCGTAGAATATGCCTGAATCTATGAAGCTGTTCTACTGCGTGTCATAGATTTTGCGCTTTTTAGTGACACTTCTGGCTCAGGTAAACCACTTTTAAAGTTCTCTACCTGTTCCAGCAGTAATGCGCCTGGACTTGCCGCACTAAAGTCATAAATGTGTAGCTTCGTACGGCTGTAGTGCGACACAACTCTGGCACGCCCCCAATCTCAGGTGCATTACAAAGTGCAGCGGGTGCTCTGTAATGCGCCTAATTTTGGAGTGTTCCTTATTAAAAATATAGCGCCAGTTTTAGGGCTAAAAAGACGCCAGACTTCTGGCGCAGCCCCGTACATACATGTGGCCCATAGCATCTATAGACAGCTTTGGGCTCAGTCTAGAAACTATTTTGGAGAATTAGGGGCCGTTCACATGGCACTGGACAAATCCCGGCCGGTTTGCCGGCCGGTATTTGTCCTGTTTTGGGCCCGTCCTCACGGCCGGGGGGGGGGGGGGGCGCTTTTCTCCGCGATGAGCGGAGAACAGCCCTCCCCCTCCCTTTGACATGCACAGATTCGTCCGGAAACCGGACGGAAGATTGTGCATTTTCAATGTTTTGCCGCTGGTCCCCCGGGACAAAACAGTCGGGCGGAAAACCGGCAGTGGGGACTGCTGCACGGGTTTTCCATAGAGCACATTGTGCTCATTTTCGGCCGGTTTTTCAGGCGGTCTGAAAAACCGCAAACCGCCTGAAAAACCGGCCGAAAACCGTGCCGTGGGGACATGCCCTTAGCCTATTTGCACAGATGGACATTTGGCCACAATCTAAAAAAAAAAAAACTACAGCCCAACTGGATGGGCAAACTTTTCCAGCAGATCAGATGTATGATCAAAATGTCCTGCCCAGGTACAAATCATCTCTATGATCAGATGATAACAATTTTAAAATTGAGATCAAAATTTGCTGTTATCAGTGCAATGCTGCTCTGTTGCTTTAAGAGCCGTGCGTTACATTGTAATGAGAAATTTTGCCAATCTTTGTGCCCGAAGAGGTGTTATGTTAATACTGCACTTGTAGCCGCCAGTACCGGGCTGATTGAAGCTCCAGGCCGTGCTACGTGTAAGGCCGCCAAGCTCTCGCCTAGGGCGCTGCTAAGTAAACGGCTCAAAAGTTTTAATTTTGTTTGATTATTTTTATTGCAAAGTAACTGATCAAGAAAAAAGTAGATTCGCACAGATGCTTTCTTGGATGAGGTTTCCAGCACTCGGGCCGCAGACAAAAACATTTTGGTCCATGGAGCATTAAAGGGGTTGTCTCGTTACATTGATTCATCTCACCTCAGTCCCGTTTTCTTGGTTTCACTTTGAATTCAGGGGCGTGTTTACTGGCTTCTGCTAGACTGCAGTAGAAGCCAGGTCTGTAGCTACAGCAACCAGTGCTGGCAGCCTATCAGGAGAGATCAAACAAGTCTGTAGCTATAGCAACCAGCGCTGGCAGCATATCAGGAAAGATTAAACAGGTCTGTAGCTATAGGCCCGAGGAGTGATGCAGCCCTACAAAAGGGGGGGATTCAGAAAAAGGTAGGGGCATGTTTAATTTGGGTTTTATTGCAAAAAGGGATTTTTTTGAAGTCTTTAAAATAAAAAAACCCAAAACCTTGTAGTGAGAAAACCCCCTTTTAAATTTTATAAATGAATACACTTGGGATTATAATTTATGCACTGGGAAACCTTCCCGTTTGAAAAGGTGTATGGTAATGTAAAAATTGTTCAGTAGAATAAAGGGGGGGGGGAGGATTGGGGTTTTTCCTTAGGGGGTTTGGGGTCAGGCACACAAACTGGGTTTTTTAAATACTCATAGTTTGGGAACCCCTTTTTATATGGAGGCATGTTCCATATCCGGGGCATTTCAAAAATTATTGGTTTTTAGGAAAGAAAAATCCGAATTTGGGAAAAGCAGCCAAATTTACGGGTAAAAAAGTATCGAAAATGGACGCTATTTTTGCACGAAGCCCAAGCTATATTAGTGAACACAAAATATATTTAACTCCACAGCGTGGGGGGGGGGCCCCTGGAAAATCCACCCAGTGGCCAAAAAATACCGATCTTGCACAAATGAGAAAGACAAATCAGGGGAAAAAGGGCATTTTGGGCTTTCATGTTTAAAAGAAGTTTAATTTGGGTTTTTTAGCAGCTTTTCCAAAAAAAAAGATATGTCCAAAAAAAAATTTTTAAAACATAGTTGAAATTTTGAAAGTGAAAAAGAGGAGATTCTAGTGGGCGGGGGGCGTTTGCGCGCCCCGGCAAAAATTTGCTTTGGGCAGCCCATTTGTCGGTATGCCCCCCTTCAAAAAGCCACCCCACTCCATAACTGCATAAAAGGTTTGGAAAAAAAAGCCCGGTAGATGCCCTTTTTAGCCAGGTAAATAGCCCCCCTAACCGGTTTGTTTCCCTTTCAGGCTGGGAGATGGGCCCCTTGTAGCCGTAGGGTTTCCCCCTCTGTAGCCCGGTGAGCCAAATTTTTAAACCCCCGGTTTGATGCCCCCCACTTTTTTGCCCGGTAGGTGCCCCCCTTTGTTAGCCTGGTAGGTGCCCCCCTTTTTTGCCCGGTATTTCCCCCTCTGTTAGGGAGGTGGGGGCCCAAATTGGGTTTGAGGGAGTGCCCCCCTTTTTGCCAGGTGTGCCCCCCCCCCTTTTTGCCCGGTTAGTGCCCCCCTTTGTTAGAGGTTGTGCCCCCTATTTTTAGCCCGGTAGTGCCCCCAAACTGTTAGCCAAAGGAGTGCCCCCATCTGTTAGCAGGTTGTGCCCCCCTTGTTTGCCCGGTAGTGCCCCCATTGTTTTTAGGTCGTGGCCCCATTGTTTGCCAGGTAGTGGCCCCATCTGTTAGCCAGGTAGTTCCCCCCTCTGTTAGCCAGGTTAGTGCCCCATCTGTTAGCCAAGTAGTGCCTACATCGTTAGCCAACTAGTGCCCCCATTGTTAGCCAGGTAGTGCCCCATCTGTTAGCCAGTTAGTGCCCCCATTGGTTGCCAGGTAGTGCCCCCATATGTTATCCAGGTAGTGCCCCCATCTGATAGCAGTAGTGCCCCCTCTGTTTTGCCAGTAGTGACCCCATCGTTTAGCCAGGTAGTGCCCCCATCTGTTAGCCAGGTAGTGCCCCTTAGTTGTCCAGGTAGAGCACCCTTTGTTGCAGGTTAGTGCCCCCGTGTTGCCAGGTAGTGCCCCCTTTGTAGCCAGGTAGTGCCCACAATCTGTTAGCCAGGTAAGTGCCCCCTTTGTTGCCAGGTAGTGCAACCATTGTTAGCCAGGTAGTGCCCATATGTTAGCCATGTAGTGCCCCTCTGTTAGCCAGGTAGTGCCCCTCTGTTGCCAGGTGTATGCCCTCCATTGGTTGCAGGTTAGTTGCCCTCTCTGTTAGCCAGGTTGAGCCCCTAAAGCTAATAAAAATAAAATATAAAATCCACTTTAACCTTACAGGCTCCTGACAGCGCGGGGCCAGCTCTCCGACCGATCTCTTCAGCGGCGCAGGGGGGAAGTGAGAGCAGCCGCGCGTCACTCCCCTGCAGACCGCGCTCACTTCCCTGCGCCGCTGAACTGTATGTGCGGCGCACAACCAAGGCGCCGTTACATAAAGGGAGAGGAGGGGAGGAGGAGCGATACATCCTGCCTCCTCCACCGCACAGTGAGACCGAGGGCGGGTGAGGCGCGCTGCGGGCCGCTGCCACGCCGCCTGTAGGAGCGGTCCACCACGGCGCAAGAGTAGCGCTCCAGCGATATCTTGCGCCGCGGTAATTTAAAGGACCCCCGCAGCCTGCAAGGGCGGCGGGGGAATGCAACTCCCCGGGAGGGCGGGAGGGGTCCCCAAATAGCGGGACCCCCGCAAAACGGGAGTGTTGGCCATGTATGCTTTAAAAGAAGGGACCTGTGACATCCTGAGCGGTTCTGTTTTAGTTAAATTCCTTGTGTAATAACACTTCTGGAGCATCTTCTCTTATATTCTCTGTGTTGTGCTGTTCCTCTGTTATTCCTCCTAGAAATGTATGACCGAATCTGTCGGTTTTTAGAGGGATGTGTTTGTGCACACACGCATGGTCAGCACTGATTGGACAATGTCAGACTGTGAAAGGACGCACCACCAATTGGTAACTCCCATCAGACTGATTGGTTTTGAATTTGTAGGAGAGAACAGCACAACACAGAGATATAAGAGAAGAGGCTTCAGAATTGTTATTTCACAGGGAACATAAGTATTCACCAAAACAGACATATTTGGAATGGCCTCAGGTTGTCTTTGAGCTTGTCAGAAGAAAGTGGTTATGGAAAAAAAATATAATAAAGATGATATATATATATATATATATATATTGTGTGTGTGTATATATATATAAATATGTGTGTATTATATATTGTGTATATATAATATATATTTTATATACACATATATATATTTATATATTATATATATATATATATATATATATATATATATATATATATATATATATATATATATATACACACACACACATACATACATACATGCACACACACATGCAGTGTAAGCAAAGATCGCCATGGAACCAACACTATTAGATAATGGATATATATATATATATATATATATATATATATATATATATATTTATTTATTTATATCTCATATATACTCTCTCACTATAGCAAATAAATAGAGGCATGAAGAAAGGCCCCTAAGCTAAGAAAGCTTATATTTGTATCAATATGCAATACTTTAAGGATCTGTAAATCCTTCAGCTGCCAAGGCAATCTGTCCTGAAATGTTTAGTGTGCAGAATGCTGTTGCTAGCACTGAAGGGGTTAAGCCTCCTAATCCCCTCTCATTGTGTAGGACATAGGTTTAGGCAACAGTGTATTTATGTAATGGGGTTAGTTCTCTGAAAGAATAGGCTTTTATTCACTATAGAAGGGTTATATTTGCACCATCTGCATAGAATTCAACACACTGAGGTCGCAGCGTGTCACGGCTCACCAGTAGTCATGCTCGTCATTGTCACAGCAAAACTGTTTTAATGTGTTTCTAATGTCATGGTAATGGTTCAAACAGAATAATGATACCCTTTTATAAAAAATTACAGCCCCATAACATTAAAAGGATTGTAATGCAGAGTGCAACAACACAAGTAGTAACACAAGAAAGAAGACTGAGGTGTCGTGTCCATATTTGGTTTACATTCAGTGCTATCTCCATGACTGGAACAGTTTTTAAAGGGAACCGGTCACATTGAACATACTATCTGATCTGCCAGCAGGATGGAATATAGCAGGAGGAGCTGAGCAGGTTAATAATAACTTTATAGGAAATTAGGTAGTACCATTTGTAATCTGATCATTTAAATTTCTGCTTAGTCTGGGTTAAGGAGTCCAGTGGGCGGGGTTATCAGTGATTGACAGCTATCTCTGTATACACACTCAGAGAGAAGTCTGTCAATCACGGATAACCCCGCCCACTGGACGCCTTAACCCAGAATAAGCAGAAATACATATAAATAAATTACAAGTTCTTCTGAATCTTTTCCCACAAAACAATATATGAATCTGTTCAGCTCCCCCTGCTCTATAACCTCCTGCCTGCAGATCAGACTGCATGTTTTATGTGACAAGTTCCCTTTAAGAATTTGTATTATGGGTGAAAAGTCTGGCTGAACCAAAGTTAGGTAATGACAGGAACCCAAGAATCAGGGGTGGGAACTGGATCTGGCAGCCATTATATGGGTGCTAAATGAGTGGATAGCATGACTACCAGAAACCAACCTTATTGGAATTAACTTGGTTCTGGCTCTCTACTACAGTAGAGTGTGGAGTCGTGAATCTCTAATCCTGGGTTCACACACGGAGGGAAGATGATGTGCAACAGTATTTTGGTTTTTTTTTTAAACAGCAAATTGCAGCAGTTCTGCCATGCATTTATTTATTTTTTGAACAGATGAACCATGTTAAAATGGAGCCCATTACACTGAAGGAAGAATCCTATATTCTAGACCAGGAGTAGCTGAGCAGATTGATTTTGTAGAATTTGTAATTTTAGGATCAAGATCTCTTCCCCTCTTGTGCTTATTAGTTAAATGGGTGGTCCTACTCAGTGATCGACAGCTATGCAAACTCAATCAATAAATAAATAGGGCCTCCCACTTGAATCTTAAAGGGGTTGTCTCACTACAAGGATTGCTTGTTATGTTAAAGATCTTGCAAAAACAAATCACTTTGCAATATGTGTCCATTAACATTTTCTACCTATTCCTAGATATCCCCTCTTGTATGGGCTGCATCAGCTCCTCAGGTCACTATAGCTACAGACCTGTTTGATCTATCGATAGGCTGCCAGCTTGTTGCTAGCTCAGACTGTTTGCTCTCTCCTGATAGGCTTCCAGCACTGGTTGCTATAGCTACAGACCTAGCACAAGTCAGTAAACACGTCCCTGAATGCAAAATGAAACCAAGGAAGCAGGGCTGAGGTAAGATGAATCGATGTAGTGAAACAATCCCTTTAAGCCCAGAATTGGCAGAGATGTGAATCAATAAGTCACAAGTTATAGTGAATCTTTTCCCTCAAATTCACATATCAATCTACTTTGCTCATCCTGCTCCATAGTCTACTGCATGCCTGCTTAATAAATCTGACAGGTTTCCTTATAAAGGTTGTTTCATCTGTAAAATCTGCATTTCAAAACCATTGCAATATGCAGTAAAATGCATATGGTTTAGCCTCACAGTTATTGGTCACACAGCACTCAATCATTGTGTGTAAACTGGGCCTTCTAATTCTCTGTTGTGTTCTACATATAAACAAGCAATATTTCAGTATATTGGGCTTTTGTACTAAATGTATGAGGAGTGGATTGGTAGTGCTTATTTTCATACACATGTTCACACATAGGTTGCTGGATGTCCATTCACAGGATCCAGTGGCCATTTTGCAGTTTACATAGATGTACGCATGGAAATAAACACTGCCCTGAAGTCAGTAAGGCCTGATCCCCACGGCACAGGTTTTCACTCGGTTTTAAAGACGGTTTTCGGTTTTGTAAACCGGGTGTCAACTTTTAAAATGGATCTCTATGGAAAATCCGTGCAGCGGTCCCCACTGCACAGATAAACCGCCGTTTTTTTACACCGCCGGCGGTCCGAAAAACATTGAACATGTTCATTCTTCCGCCCGGTTTTAGGGCAGAATATGAATATGTTAATGCGAAGGGGGGGGGGGGGGGGGGAAAGGGGGCCCCTCTCCACAAACCGCAGAGAAAAGCCGTCCCCCTGGGGCCATGTGCACGGCCTCAAAACAGTACAAATACCGGTTGGGATTTCCGACCGGTATTTGCACTGTGCCGTGTGAATGGCCCCTAATAGTGTGTCATATTATAACTTAGAAAAATAAAGGCAGTCCTCGACTTACACTGTTCCGACTTACATGTGTCCCCTAGTTACAAACGGAGACTTATGGGGCATTCTGGCACTTGTCGAACCATGTTCCATAGCAGATAGTAGCTGTGGACTGACAAGTTCCAGCACGCCACAGCAGCACATGAGGTGAAAATGAGGTAAAATCTTCTTAACAGAGGCACAGACAGCAAAAAAAAAAAAAAAAAATGTAAAAACCCTTCCCTGTACTAGCCAAAACTAAAAAAAAAAAAAAAAAAACACTTTGCTGGAGTTACATTTAATAAATATACCTGTTCCGACTTACCTACAAATTCAACTTAAGAACAAACCTACAGTCCCTATCCCATTCGCAACCCGGGGACTGCCTGTAGTCACAGGTGTGTGGGAGGGGAAATGGGTACCACCAATTCAGAGCATTGAGGGGCTTTTACACCAGTCAAATATCGTCCGAACAAACGTCCAAAGGAACATTTGTTCCCAATCACTAACTTGTTCATTGGCTGATTGTGTAGTAATAAGGACTGTAAATCAGCAGAACATCTCCTCATGTAAGTCGGGACATGCTGCCGACTATGATGGAAATGAATGGCCACACAAATAACCATCGTTACATAGTTTGGTTGAATAAAGAACTATGTCCATCAAATACAACCAAGGGTGGGGAGAAGACGTGATAGTTCATTGGGAAGGGGGGCCCATCAAGAGCTACCCAGTGCAAATGCTTCGTTTAATGAACACTTCCAATTGACTTGCTAAATCATTAAACGGTTCTGAGAACAGGTGATTAATTCCTTGTATAAAAGGTCCCCTATGTTTGCTTTGTCAGTCAACCAACCATTATATGTTGCTACCAATCTCTAAGTATTGAAACTCTAAGCATGGAGCCAACAGACTCTAAGGCCTCGTTCACACTGCTTATTTCAGAACGTATTTACAACGGATTTCCGATGTAAATACGTTCTGAAAATCAGTTGGAAAATCAGTTGCAAATAATGCCACTAGTGTGGGCACGTATAGTAACTGATTTCCCGACGGATTCACCATCTCCATTCATGTAGGTGGGAAATCGTCGGAAATAATGCATGTGAATTGTTTTTCGTCGATTGTCCGTCACAAATCCGCGGCGGCAATCCGAGACGAACATTAGGGTCGGGTGAACGACGAGCCGTGATTTTCTATTGAAATCAATAGAAAATAAGGCTTGTGACTTATTCGAGAACGGGATTTTCCGAAAAGGATTGACGTATGTCAATCCGTCGGCAAATACGCGGCGAAATAAGCCGTGTGAACGAGGCCTTAAGGAAAGAAGAGGAGAACATTCTAGATGTGTTTAATAGCCATCTTCATGTTGTAGGATGTCCAGCCGTTGTCCTGGAGGGATCTGGTAACCCTTCATTCTAGAGATTATTAAAGCCATGACCTATCTAGAATTAACAGTGGGAGGGCCTCATTCGGTCTTTGACTCTGTAAGAGGAAGGTGGATGAGATCCGCGTTACCATCAAAAAGGTTTACTGTACATACTTCACCAATAGAAAGGCTTCCCTCCCCCTATTCAAAAATGAAGATGTAAACCAAGTGTAAGAGGAACCAGTTTTACAACTTGAGTACATAAGCAAACAAAAGAAGGCGCCCAATGGAGGCGACTCAAGCAGGTTGAGAGTGACCACAGTTTTGAACTTCAAAATAGTGATTAAAGAAAAATAATTGCCGTCACCAAGTTAAGTTAGACACAAGATAACTTCTTGATAAACAACTGACCATTATCCCAGATGAACTTGTTTGGAGCAGAGAAAGATAAATGGATGCTAAACAGTCTGGTGCTGCTTATCATAACCAAAATATCGTATGGGATCTCTGTTTATACCATAAGTCCTTGGCCAACAAAATGTTAATGGATTCTGTCAAAATTGGCAAGAGGGTAGCAGAAGAAAATCCAACATTACAGAGATTTCCTGGTGTTCCGTAAAGGGAACTATAAAGATTTTCATATAGGTAAGATAGGTAATAAATGTCCGATAGGTTGCAGGTCCCAATCTATCTAAAGGGTAATCCCTGAAGTCTCTCCATTTTGAATAGAGAAGGAGTCTGGACTCTACCATTGAAACAGTTGGGCAGAGCAGGCTAACTCTGGGTTTTTCCTTGGATGCATTTAAAGGAGTGGCTGGCTCCATATAAGCCATATAGTCCTGGCTGCATTAGGTCCTTACAGTCAATGTGAACGAAGCACAGTCCGAAATGTATGGCAGATTTAGCCCCACGTAGAGGCAGGAGATTAAAGGGCTTGTCTCACTACATCAATTCATCTCACCTCAGTCCTGTTTTCTTCGTTTTCATTTTTGAATTCAGCGTTTACTGGCTTCTACTGACCTGCATTGATGAGCTGCTGAGGACACCAGGTCTGCAGCTGTAGCGACCAGTGCTGGCAGCATATCCAGAGAGATCAAACAGGTCTGCAACTATAGTGACCTGAGGAGCTGATGCAGCCCATACAAGAGGGGATATCTAGGGATAGGTAGGTCATTGCTAATAGACACATATTGCAAAGCGACTTGTTTTTGCAGGATCTTTAACATAAAAATAAATCCTTGTAGCGAGGCAACCCCTTTAAGGACACACCTGATAAAGCTGCCTTTATGTGGTAGATAGGGATATGCAATTTGATCAAAGTGCGCACTAAAAGCTTTCATTTTGTGCATACATAAAGCATGCCAGTTATGCATTTTAAATATTCCACTAGTCCAACATCTATATTGTTTTAGTGGTGGCCGGGTGCTGCTGTATTTGGTTTTTGAGAATATCCTATTGATGTGCTATCAATGTCTTTCAAAATCTATACAATTACTTAATAGCAAAAAAAATAAAGTTTTAGTTTTTTGCTATGTGACCTATTACAAACACTGTTTAGCAATGTAACTGTGAGCGACAAGAGAAGCAAGAAAAGGACCAGAAGGTTTGGGGGACACTTAGCAAGTTCAACATTTTGTCATCTCTACAGGTGGCCTTAGACAATACTGTAAGAGAACATTGGCCAATTCCATTGATTTTGACAGTGTCAACCAACCACCTAATAAATATGGGCAGGCCCTGACATTGCTCCAATGGCAGATGTCCTACAGCTTCCCATCATAAGTCAATGTTTGTGAAGGGTTATTGACAGATCAGTGATATATCAACTAGGTGAAGCTCACGTCACCCCCCACAAGTTCTTGTTATGGTCATTACCACTATTGAACTGCTTTACCCTATGGTTGTGATAATTGATAACCAAGTTCGATGGAGACCTAAAACATTTGCAATGACTTTGTAGGACAAATGGTCCAACTTTTTAATAAAAAAAATTAAAAATTTTTAAAAAATCTACAGACCATGCCCCTTGTTAACTTGTCTCTTGCCAGATTACTGTAATGTATAGGGCTTTATATGCATTGAGAAGTTCCTGAAGGCCCTGTTCAAAAACAAACACGTAATCAAAAACTTTTGGACGTCTCCATAATTCACAAATGACCTCCTACAGGCTTTGCTGAATATAGTACTTGAATTGTGCAATGTGACATAATATGTTGAGCACTTCTGATAGAGCTAGACACAGAATAAGCAAGGAATATACACAGAAATTTCTGGCTAAAAGACATGTTGACTCTCTGGAGGCAAAGACCAGATAAGCCACTACCAAAAGCAAAAGTGGAGAGATAAGCGGCAGCCAAAACACTTCTGTTGCCCCTTATCTAGAAGAAAACAATATAACTGAGTAGGTAAAAGCCAACCCATCCCATGCAGGCTTACCCCAACACCAGACATGGAGGCTGCCCTGGTCTAGTACACTTATTATAGTCCATCTGAAAATCGTATCTAACAAATTACTCAGGCAAGTTAAGGGTCACAAACAAGCCTTCGAGGGCTGCACTCGGTTGGGCAGCGGTGTTCTAAAAATATTCAACCTACTTTTTGTGGAAGAAGATTAATTACAAGGTGACAATTCTTGTGAATAAAATGTGATTGAAAATAACTGGCAGGAAAGCACCTGCAGCCGTTTCTACATCTGTTTTAGTGAATACCTGTGTGCCCTGTGAGATAACCATTCTGGAGCCTTTCCTCATATCTCTATGTTGTGCTGTTCCTCTGTTATTCCTCCTAGAAATGTTTGACTGAATCTGTCATATGGGTGTTACCAGTTGAAGGCATGTTCCTGCACAATCTGACATCGTCCAATCAGTGCTGACAGAGTCATTGTGTGCAGGACACAACACCCACCTGACAGATTCAGTCATACATTTCTAGCAGGAATAACAGAGGAACAGCACAACACAGAGATATAAGAGAAGAGGCTCCAGAATTGTTATTTCACAGGGAACATAAAGATTCACTAAAGAAAATGGACATCAGGAACTGTCACAAGTCATTTTTAATTCACTGCACTTAATAACAATGAGCTAAGATATCAGCATAAGTGACATTAATTAAAAAGTAACAAAGTTGTTGGTCAGCTTACCCAATCACAATCTGGCTGCTTCGTGATGATTAAGGACTACTATGTCTGAAACGCGTCAGCATGTTTCTAACATACTACATAAGGTCTAGGTTCATTCCTGTTTGCTGTAGACCATGTACGGCTTTTTTATGGAAATTGTTTTACATTGAATATTTCCTCTGGATTGGAAGCGGATGGTGCTCGTTTCTATTAAGCATTAATTAAAAGGATAAATAATACTGCCATACATCCAGGAAGCCACATAGTAGAGCCGGAGAGCAGAAAGCCACCAACTACTTGTTCCCTACAAAAAGGAACAATGTTCGGGTACCTGAGTGGGGCCCCCTCAACCACTGGTCACTATGGCTGTATTGGTTATAGTTACGCCCATGCTCTTGATATACTGGCCGTATCTGAACACTTGGTAAATTCTACCAAGCTGAGTTTTGATATAGCAGCCTCTACCCATAGTAGCCAATGAGTATGTATAATTCAATTCAGGCCTGGTCCATATCTGCTTTTGATGTTCCGCTCAGAATATCCATTGCAGAGGTGAAAATGGACTCAGTTTACAACAGGCACCAACGGACCCCATCAACTACAATGAGTCCGTCAGGTTTCTGCACGGTTTCCATAGTTTTTACAGAAAAAACACAAAAAAAGTGCAGCTTGCTGTGCTTTTTTTCTTAATTCCCTGGAATTAAGGAAACGTGTGATGAAGGTTCCATATGGAGCCTCCAACGCGGATGTGAACCAGGCCTAAGAACACAGCCATGATCTTTAGTTTTGGATCTTGTCCAGATTATGCAAACATAGCTTTACTAGACCAGAGCGCCTCTTGGAGGAGTAGTGTTGTATTAGAGGGGTTCTCCATGTAAATTATTAAAAGAAAAAAAATGTTAAACTTATCCCCTGACTATCTGCTAGTTTTACCCCTATTGGCGTCACTGGCCTGGGTTAACACTTTGTGGACAATAGCGTGTCATGAGAACCACATAGCAATATAGCATGTGATTTACCATGGCTTACCATAATTCTGCTTTTTTTTTTTTTTTGTACGAAATGCGACTTGCACCAACATTGGCATCTTTTGTACGACACAAAATGGTGCAACTATATGTTTCTATGACTTCTTTTTAAAAGTAACAAGTGGGTGGATTTGATGGGAGGGTCAAGACCTTCTGCTGATTGACAGATTTGCCATAATTTATGCAAGAAAGTGGAGTAAATTATGTGGCATATATACATCATAACCGGCATAGATTTGCTTTAGTGACTGAAAGGCAACCAAAACATGCACCAAATTTGGTTATGTTCACACAGCGTCTGTGAAATATGTCTTTGGGTACATACTACGTACCCAAATATATATTTATCAACGTTTCATTCAGTGTTCATTGATTTTAATACAAAATATGTTTCATTGGTTTAGAAGATACGTATTTTACATATGTTATTGTATTGCATTTTATTTATCCGTCCAAAGAAGTGACGTCACTTCTTGATCCGTTTTAGGCATTTAAGAACCAATAGGGTACATTTTTTCAGTCCAGGAAACGTATCCAAATGTGACCACACTTTGTGGAATGTATTTGGATATGTTTTACATAGTGTAAAACCGTATTCAGCACTCTGCATGCACATACCCTAAGGGTGCACTCACATGGGTCAGGTCTGTTGTGGAAAACCCAACACAATTGATGAAGCTTATGGACTGTATTCTGGTTTTGTGCAGTTAACCTGACCTGTCTGAATGTAGGCCAAGGCTGAATTCACCTGTGTATTTTGGGCAGCTGAGATGTGTTTAAAAAACTCACATACATTTTCAAGAGATACGATTTTAGAATGGACTCAGATTCGGAACAACTTAGGCTGCATTCACATGTTGCGTTTTTCAACTGCATTAAAAATACGAACACGAAGACATGCGTTTTCTTAAAAAAAAACAAACAAAACACATTTCATATGTTACCAAATTAGTTAATTACAAAACCACCTGCATGAAACAACCAAAAAAAAAAAAAGACACATGCAGCAATGCAACGTGTGAACCCAGCTGAAGACTCAGTACACGTCACGTTTATTTTGTCCATTTAGCATGTACGGTGGGAAAGCTCTCAACATGTGTGGCCATATCCTTAGGATTAAATGCTGTTCTATAGATAAAAATATGGCATTTTTTTTTCTAAGTATAGTGGGACCCTATGGGGGAGGGATGCCATTAATTGGCATCCATTAAACATATGCGGTCTGCTTTGTAGGTTAAAACATAAGCCAGAAACACGCCGTGTACCCGTGTGAGTTCACATGGAGTATTACGGCATGTACCTGTGTGCGCTGCAATACGCCTGCGGTTGAAAGTATGCGCTGGCCAGCAGGTACTTTCAACAGTACAATGGCCAGGCCTCCTATTTACTCTAATTTTCCCTGGGAAGACGTAAGGTTATCACATGATATTACCATATTTGCGTGGCGTACTTTGGCCACATTGCAGCGCAATTACATGCTGAAGTACGCCCTGCAAATACATCATGTGAAAACCCCCTAAGTGAAATCCTTATGAAAAGTTCATTAAAAGCAAGTTTTTGCTCCCTGCATTTTTAACGTGGTTTTTAAATGCCAGCCAACTGCAAATAAAGAAAATGCGCAACAAGCGCAACATGTGAACCCAAGGCTATGTTCACACGGCTTATTTTGGGGCTCATTCACCGCGTACTGCGCTTAATACACGGGAAAATGCACCTCATAATTACAGTAATCCATAGCTCTCATAGAGAACTATGGATTACGCCTCCTCTCCCTGCTTGTACAATACGATCATACTGTATGCGCAGGGAGACAAGTGACATGTCAATTATTTGCGGTGAATACGCGCCCCAAGTAATGAATGTCTATGGGGCGAGTGGGCTGCCGGCTGAACCGCGGGAGTACGCGCGTATTAGCACAAGTTCCCGTAACACACGATGTACTGCGGCGCATACTGTACGCACCGCAACACATCATGTGAACATACCCTAAGGCTAAAACCACACAGCAATTTGAAAATGGCACACAACATCTGACGGCATTTTCACATTGCTCCGCACCACCGCTTTTTTTCCGTAAAAAACAGCGATCCGATTTCGGATTCCCGATGGCCCTGTACATTGGAGCTGCGTGAACCTGACGTCGGTCCGCCGGAACAACATGTTCTATATTCCACCGGTCGGTTTGCGGCTTAGAAAAACCTCAGTAAAAAATCCACACTGTATATATTACAGCGCGGATTTTCTATCGAGAGCTACACGGCCGGTTTTTCGGTGGATTCAAAATACCGAAACCTCAAGAGTAAAACCAAGCCTAAACCTCAAGAGTAAAACTTTTATCAAAATGTAAAGAAAAGTGACACCATTTCAATGGACTACAGTTCAGGAATTTACAATATTGAAACATTTCCTGGGAATTTTTTTTTTTTTTTTAGTGCAGCGGCCACGTTTCAGCAACTATATAGTTAAACTAGTAGCAGCGATTGTGATCACTATTCTTTGTGCAGTGATTTCATCTCCTCCCCCACCCCCCCTCTCTGCAGTTCCACCATGAAAGACTTGTTTGCTGCCTTCCACATTGTAAAAAGTGTTTCCTGCTTTTATTTACCCTCTGGATACTACAAAACAAATACAGAACAAGAGACTGCGGCCAGCATGGCAGATCTGCAGTGCCCAGGCAGCTGAACAAAGAGAGCAAACTTTGAAAGGCAGCTCTGTTCCCTCCTTATCTGTCCCTCTCCCTCCCTATTTTTTTTTTTTTTTTAAACCTCCCCCTCCGTCCTCCCTGGTTTTCCAATGTCGGCTTTCATTTCCTCCAAGCTGCTCAGCAACAGTTGGGCAATATTCAGCCAGCAATATGGCAAATACAAGATCCAAATCCTCTCCAACCAACTGCCCCCCCCCCCATCTTCCCCTTTCTTTTAGTTTCACTCCAAGACAAAGAGACTTCAACAGTTTGAGCCACAAAGGGTTAATCCATAAGCGACCGGCTTTGTGTTAACTGTAAACAAGAATATGAAGATTTAAGTACAAGACCCTTTTAAGGACCCCGATAGACTGATTTACAGGTTCTTTTGGGTCAAGAGGGGGGGGGTGGTGTCTGTAATAAGTTTTTTTAAAAGTTTTAAAAGTTGTCAAAAGTTTATCAGAGAAGGACAAAGGGTGCGTGAAAAGGGGTCTCCGTTATAGGATTTAAGGTTACGGTACATCTTTTTCGGGATGTGGGGAGTCAGGTCACGGCCAGTGCGATAGACAAAGGGAAAAAACTAAACTTGTAAGCGATTGAGGAAGACTGGGCTGCACGCTTTGCCCTGCGCTGAGGATTTGTGCTTAGATCAGCAGAAAGATGGAAAAACAAAGGATCAGGACATAAATGGCTTGGGAACCGGCGCAGATCACAGTCTAAGGGAGGGGGGAGGTGGAGGCCCCACAGAGACCGGTCACTAAAACAAAGAAGTTTTAAAAAGAATTCTATAATTAACAAGAAGTTGTACTTACAGGTCAGAAAACTCTCAGTCTAATGGAAGTAGATCTGTATGGAAAGGAATAGGAAGGTAGGAGTGTGTGGAGGGAGAGGGGGGGTCTTCAGTTTTAAACTTTTTGCAATTATTCCAGTAAGTCGTATAAATATCCCAGGGCTGACCAGTTGTCCGATACCAGGAGACGGGACAGAGGACAGTTTAAGTAACGCCACATCCATTCTCCAACCTCCAAAGCCAAATCACAGCAGCAGCTAAAAAGCAGAGAAAAATAGACAAATGGACCCCCCCAGCCATGTTCTTGGAAAGGACAAAATGAAAAAGCCTCTCCATTCTCCTCCTCTCCAGCCTGATCCAGGCTCAAAGTGATCAGGAAGAGAGAAAGGAACCCAAAAAATGCCAAACATGCGAAAAACGACAAGGATTTCAAGCTCCCAATCCTGTGATAGACAGACCGGGAAAGAGAGAGAGAGAGAGGGAAAAATACACAGATCTGGAACTTTTTCTGCTTACCTCGCCAGTAGAGGGATGGTGCGGGGCTTTGGAACTTGGTGGCAGTTATTGTGGGGTATCTGGAAGCCAGGAGAAGGCACTGAATGGGGGGCAGAGAAAGCCACTCCTGGTCAGCACTTTGGTGGGGAAAGACTTGTATTTTTTTTTTCCTTTTGGGCAGCACTGAGAGGGATTGTCTCTGCCCCCTCCTCTGTGTGTGATGAAGGTCAGGTGAGGATGAGGAGGGCTCTCTGGCTAGCCCAGCCACTGCTGTTGTTGTTGGTGCTGGTGGTTGGAAAGCAGGCTTGGTATTTTGGAAAGGTGACAGCTTTTCAGAGGAATCTCTGGAATGAAAGAGAGGAATGAAATTAGCTCAATGAGTCAGTTGCAGTTCATAGGAGGGGCTTATACAGGGATGGGCGGTGGTCACCCAGATCTCCTCCCCGCTGACACTCATGTAACACCACAGTGCAAGGCAGCTGCATGGAGAACTTGTGTTACAACTTTCCAAGTTAGCTATTCACTCGGCCGGCTCGCTGCTCACAAACCTTTATAGTGTAAGGATTGCGCATGGATAGATCAAGGAATTCAAAGCAAAGGAAAACACTGTGCAGCTCCTTGGAAAAATGTGCTGTGTTTTAGGGGGTTAATCTGGTTTCGAACGGCAACGTGTTTAAGCCGTGTTCACACTGAGCCGCACTGACGTTCTGCCACAAGCAGCAAAGATTTGGACTTTTATTTATCTTATATAGCTCCGTCATATAGTGGTTGCCATTGTTCACTTTGGTCCCTGTCGGGACTCGCAATCTAGATTCCAGATTAAAATTTGTCTTTTCAGGAGCGTGGAAGAAATACCTGGAGGAAACCCACCCAAACACGGTCGGGGAGAACATACAAACTTGTTGCAGATGTCATTCTTGATGGGATTCGAACCCAAGACCCCAGCGCTGCCTATTTTCCACAACATAGAGATTGTCACCACTTACGATCGCCACTGGGGCTCACAATTTTATTTAAATATGAATGGGGTGTTCCCAGGGTCATCTTTTCCATTGGGCACATTAGGCAATTGCCCAGGGGCCCGACAAGTATAGGGGCCCCAGGTGGGGTATGCTTGTCCCAGGAATACAAGAAACATACCCTGGATCCCTTGGTTGGCTTTGCTTATTTTACTGTTTGTGTGTTTTTAGGATGTGCAAACAAATAAAAACCATGGTGGAGAAGGTAGCCAAAGGCTCCCTGCCCTAACAATCAGTCTTGTAGACTGCAGGCTGGCGGTGTCCAGACATATGTGGCAAGATGATATGGGGGTAGCTAGAGGCATGACCTAGTGTGATGTCATATATCTGGACAGGGCCCACTGCAGTGTTCTGCCCAGGGGCCCATAATGCTTTTCAGATGGCTCTGGGTGTTCCCACCATAGAGTTTGATGGCATATCGCTAGGCTATGCAGCATAAGTCTGATTAGTGCGGGTCCCATCTCTATCTCTGGAACAGGTCAATGAAAGATTCAGCTCAGAATGGAGTGCTGGTTGCACTTGCACATGACTCTCCATTCTGTTCTATGGGAGTGCCAAGTACAGGTGAGCGAGTGTTCACCTTAGTGCCAGCCAAAGTACCTTCAGTGCCAGCCAAAGTGTCTTTAGTGCCAATCGTAATGTCTTCAGTGCCAGCTACAATGTCTTCAGTGCTTGCCATTGTGTTTTTCGTGCCAACCATAGCATTCTTAGTGCAAGCCGTAATATCTTTAGTGCCAGCCATAGTGTCTTCAGTGCCAGCCATAACGTCCTTATTGCCAGCCATACCAGCCATAATGTCCTTTTTGCCAGCCATACCAGCTATAATGTCTTTAGTGCCAGCTATGCCAGCTACAATGTCTTAAATTTCAAACATAAAGGGTCACATGTATGAAAACCGTCTAGGTCTAAGACTTTCCTTGTTGCCCATAGTAACCAATCAGAGCCCATAGCAATCAGAGTGCCCCTTTCATTTCATATAGTGCTCTGAAAAAATGAAAAGGGCGCTCTAATTGATTGCTACGGGCAACAAATAAAGTGTTAGACCAAGTCAGTTTTCATACATGTCCCCCAATTTTAAATATATTTCAAAGGAGATAATTGTATATTTTTGGGATATTATATCATTTTATATTATATTATATCATTTATTATGAAATTTATACAATTTAGTCTTCGATAGTTTGATAATTATCATAAATTACTTTTTCTTATTTTACTGGTTTAAGTTGAGAAATACCACTTTTAATGGCAAATCTAGTTCCACTATAACTACAGGCAATCCCCGACTTACACTGCTCTGACTTCCATCTGTCCCCTAGTTACAAACAGAGAATGCTGGCACTTGTAGTTCCATGTTCCACAGCAGATAGTAGCTGTGGCACAACAAGTTCCAGCATGCCACAGCAGCACTTGAGGTAAAATCTTAACAGGGGTACAGACAGCAAAACAAATGTAAAACCCTTCCCTGCACTATCCAAAACTAAAACAAAAACCTTACAGTTGATAAATCTACCTTTTCCGACTTACATACAAATTCAACTTAAAAACAAACTTACAGTCCCTATCCCGTATATAACCTGTGGACTGCCTGAATTCAGGCTCAGACAGACCACATTTACATTGCAGTAATGTGCTAAGTTTTGCTGTCCCACATTCATAAATGTGTCTAATATTACGAATGTGGTGCGAAGCGCCTCCAGAACGCCCCCACATTTGTGGCGCATTACAAAGTGTCGGATCTGGTGACAGTGCGCCAAACTTGCCCGAATCAGTGCAGTTTGCTTGCAAGGATGGTGTTTTTTTATTTTTTTCTCTCTGGATAATGGAGGTCGGTTGACCCAATGAGAAGTCTGAATTTGGCTCTATTGAGAGGTAAAGATAGCGTAGGACCACCCGCCTTGAGATCCCGTTGTAAGCCGGGGGTGGCTTAAACATTTTTTGATCAAAACGTGTGAACTAAGAATCTCAAAGTTTTTTTCATGTATGATAGATAGCATAAATGCTTCTTTAGAGGTTTCCATGTGTTGTATAGCCCTTTTAAAACTTGCCCGAACAACGCGCCGTACATAGGGAAAAAAGACGGAACGCTCACTTTTGGTGCGTTTCTTGGCAGAACAGTGAAAATGAGCCATTCATACATGTCGCCCTTAGTTCGAGCAGATGGATAAGCAGCCATGTTACACTCTTTGTGACGCTTATCTTCACTGAAACAAAGAATCGTACAGGTCGAAAACATTGGGATGCCTGTTTACTCGAGGCAGATGTTGAGGGATTGTCTACCAGGCCCCATAGGGATTCTCAGGAGATCCTGTAAAAATTGGTCCCCAATCCGATTTCTATAGCCAGCTTAGCAATCATTATGTTGTTGAGGAAAGCTCTGTGCAGCATGATCCTGTGCGTCAAGTGTGAATTGAGGTCTAAGCTAGTGATTGACTGTAACTTATTTCTGTATATAGATTATGTCTGATACAAACACTATATGCATCACCAGATAGTGATTGATTGTGTACTTTGTGACATATTTCTGTATATAGATATAGATTATGTCTGGTACAAACACTATATGCATAACAGGGACCAGATAGTGATGATGGCCAGACATGATGTAGCACATAGTTATTTACCCTCACACAACTGTGTCCAAATACTGCAGCATATTTTTCCCCACACAGTTGTTGTGTGGAGAGGAATGGTGCCCACACATTAGCACCCACATAGAATTTTAGCTCCGTCCAGTCTTGCCCATGTAGCAATAGTCACAGATGGAACTTGAAGCTCCTGGCACGATGGAAAATCTGTAACTAGGCTCTCACCTACCAAATAGTTTCCTAAAGAGGATCTGTGGCCGTTCCCGACATGTCTGTTGTAATAAACACTAATATTCCCCATGTAATAACAATTCTGGAACATCTTTCCCTAGATCTCTAGGTTATGTGGATCCTCTGTTATTCCTCCTAGAAATTCCTTACTAATCTGTCAGAAGGGTGTTATCAGTTGTGGGTGTGTCCCTGCACAGTGTGACATTGTCCAATCAGTGCTGACAGTCAGTGTGTGCAAGGACACGCCCCTTTAAGAACTGGAATGGTAACACCCAGCTGACAGTTTCAGAAAAACATTTCTAGGATTAATAACAGAGAAACAGCAGAAAACAGAGATATAAGAAAAAAGGCTCCAGAATTTAAATTTCACAGGGAACACAAGGATTTACTAAAACAAATATGTAAGGAGATGTCATGGGACTGCATTAAGTAGAAGAGAGGATTTGGTGCACCCTAAGGTACCTACGTGTAACTGCTACAGAAACTCTACACCCCCAAAGCTCTGTAGAAATAGAATACTATACCCATAGAACAATAGTACACACACAGCAGGGAGAAACCTCCACAGTAGCAACTTAAAGTGAACCTGTCACATAGGTTATCCCCCCCTTGCTGAGGACAGCACAAGCTAGTGACAGACTGCTGTTTCCAGCACTGTGCCCCTTATTCTGTAAGATGCAGCAGTTTTAGAGCATTTAAAGAGAACCTGTCACATAGGTTGTGCCCCCCTTGCTGAGGACAGCACAAGCTAGTGTCAGACCTGCTGTTCCCAGCACTGTGCCCCTTATTCTGTAAGATGCAGCAGTTTTAGAGCATTTACCCCTCAAATCTTATTCATGAGTAGGTGTAAACCCCGCCCACCAAAGGCTAGCCCCGCTCACTGACAGTTATTACCATGTTTCTACCTATTCAAAGTAATAGGTTTATCCGTTGAGGTGGCCGGGGCTAGCTTCAGGTGGGCGGGGCATGACTCTTTTATGACTCTTTTCTTGCTGAAAACTGCAGATTTGAGCATTAAATACTCTAAAACTACAGCATCTTACAAAATAGGGACACAGCGCTGGAAACAGCAGGTCTGACACTAGCTTGTTCTGCCCTCAGCAAGAGGGACATAATCTATTTGACAGGTTCTCTTTAACTCACATTGGTGTTGAAGCCACAACTTCTGACTCCCTGTTTCCAAATCCATATGGTATAGCTTTATACTGTTCTTATTTGTCACCTTGAAACATTAGCAGTTCTCTGTATAAATACACACAGTCACATTCACATTATTATGACCACTTCCTACCTTAAACATTGGCAGCAAGTAGCTCATGAATTAAGTCTCATGTGGTGTACTGGCTTGACGGGTATATAAGGTGCGCAATAGGCTGTCTGCACTTATATTCCTTGTTGCTGTCATGGGTAAAAAGGGCAATTTATCAGAGTTTCAAAAAGGAATAATCATTGACTTTGGGCCAAGGTTAGCAGTATTTCTGAAAACTGTGCAGTTTGTGGACTATTCAAGTGCTGCTATGGCAAACATGTATCAGACCCCCAAATCAACCCCACTGGTGGGCCCCAAAAATCAACTCCAGTGGTGGGCTCCAAAGATCAACTTCATTGGTTGGCCCCAAGAATCAACTCCACCGGTGGGCCCAAGAATCAACTCCACCGGTGGGCCCAAGAATCAACTCCACTGTTGGGCCCAAGAATCAACTCCACTGGTGGGCCCCAATAATTAGCTCCATTAGTGGGCCCCAAGAATCAACTCTACTGGTGGGCCCAAGAACCAGCTACACTGGTGTATCACGAATGGATTACCGATTGTGGTATGATTCCATCTTTGCAGATTTCATACACCCATACATGATAAATGTCTCCACTAGGGCAGTTGGGTCATTCCAGATCTTCCAAAACAATGCGACATGTCACACGGCTAGAAAAGACCAACATTGGTTGGATGAGACTGATCCAGAGTTCCAACCCTGACCCCTAATTCTTCTGACTTGAACACAATTAAGCATGTGTGGGAGCCCCTAGATGGTGGTGTTGGCTCTATAGACCCTCCAGCAGCTGTGAGATGCAGTCAGCATAGCTCCAGATACCTGGGACAACCAACCAGCACCATATTGAATCACATCTAGCCCATCTAGCTGCCGTCCATGCTGCACACGACGGTTCCCCTGGATATTTGCTGATGGTCATAATAATGTGGCTCAATTGTGTAGGAATACTTTCCCTCTATAAGGTAGCTACCTTACATAAAAGTCCACGTACACAGTTTCCAGACATTAATGTAACCCATATGTTGTTATGTTAAACATGCCTGGCTCTATTCACATGTCAGCTTCTGCTGACCTTAGGCAATCCAAGTTATCTCCCTGCTTTTCAGGAACCAACATTTAGTTGTAAATTTGTGGATGGGGGATGGTGGGAAAACATGAACTCCAATAGCTAAGCTCCTGCTAAACATTTATTTCTAAAATACGAACAACCATATTGAAAGATATGAGGCCTCAAAGTGCTGCACATAGGGCACCTGCTAGTTGGCATCATGGAACCCTTTGCATGTTTTCAGTGTATTGATGGGTTATCAGACATTGACAGGTCAGGAAATACAGAACTGGGGGACATCACAGGGTGCCATCTTTAGCTGCTGCCACCTCATGGCTGCCATTTTTTTTCCTTAGTAAATTTTCCCTATTAGGCAAAGTTAGCAAAGTACTTTCACCAGTTTTCTGGCAAAAATATATTGAAAAATAAGCCATATAGGGCAAACACTATGGGCCACATGTATGAAAACTGTTTAGGTCTAAAACTCACTCTTTTGCCGATAGTAACCTATGGGCAAAAAAGTGAGTTTAAGACCTAAACAGGTTCATATATGTGGCCCATAGTGTTTGCCCTAAATGGCTTATTTTTATGTTGCCCTATGTTACGAAGCTTCTGAGGAACTTTGAATGTTCTGAAAGTGAGTGAGCTTAGTATTATACTTGGAGTACAAATAATTTTTTACATTTTTTAAAATGAACCAGCATTGTTCTTCCCACCAAGCACTTTAATGGCACATTGATCGAAGTGTGATTGGTGCAGGTCCTTGGGACCTCTCTTGGCCCGGACATGCTTGCTCACAACTCTCCATTCTGTTCTATGGGAGTTTTGAGTACAGCCAAACACGCCGCTCACCAGTATTTAGAGCCGTCTTAGAACAGAATGGAGAATCCTGTGCAAGTGCAACCTGCTCTCCATTCTGAGCCAAGACTTTCAGGGGCCCCTTCCCAACATAGGTGCTGGTTCCAGAGGTGGGATTCACACGTATTCCACTTTAAAAACATATCTTATCGATATACCATCAAAGTTCACTCCCTTAAAGGGGTTGTATCATTTCATTAAATGGTCTTCAGAATAAGGGGACAGTGAAAACAAGCAACTTTGCAATTGGATGTCATTTGCAAAGCTGTCTTGTTTTCACAATCTGCCTTATCTTCGTTTTCTGTAAACACTGTTGCCCAGTGCCGGTCGGCTTCCACCTCCTTGCATTTCATTGGCTGACGGCTCTACTAATTTACATTCTGTTTGGCCCCCAGTCGTATTCATGGGAACGTGCATTCCTGCCTCTCTCACTGAGAATAAGGGAACGGCACGAATTTTAGTCTATACAGCCAACAGCTCATCGTTGACACTGCCGCTGCGTCTACAGGCGGAAAACAGCCGAATTGTGCCTCGGTGCGTTCTGTAAACATAGAAGGGAGACGGATCTGTGCTCTGGAGGAGTTCGTAGAAGACTGGATTCAACTGTTACAAACCTCCATCTGTGAGAGGAGAAGAGATCAGTGCTCTGAGTTCATAGAAGACTGTCTAGAATGAATGCAGGCGTGTGGTATGTAAACAGCTCTTACAAAATAAGACTGCAAAAGGAGAAGAACGACAGTGACGTGGACTCAGAGAGGGGGGGCACACTGACTCGGGAGCGAGCATGAACAGTGAAGGGGGATGATGTCATCCCCCTTCAGTTAAGAAACACCCAGCTGGGAGGGTAAGAAACGACCCTGGATTTCAGGAACTGAGAGAATCAAGCTTCAAGAAACAGCCGAACTGATGAAGTGATACATCCCTTTTAAGCCTGCCCGCTATTACACCAAATTATTATAGTGCACTATTTCAGTATTAATGTCTCCTCCAATTTGAATAGAATTTAGCATAGTTGGCAACTTCCATTTTCACATTAGCTGTACAGGTCTTCTATCTGCAACATTACTTTTTCACTGGTTCTCCTATGGGCAAGACCACTCGTCTGGAGGGTGACAATAAAGAAATATTTAACAGACGCAAAATGTTAAAAAATAAAAAAACATTCTAGCAATTTCCCATCTCATACATTTACAGGATGTCCACAGGCAGGGCCTATATCAGACAGTATGGCTAGTACTGTCATTTGGGGCTCAGACCAAATGTGATACAAGAGAGACTATCACCGCATCTTGTTTCACAGCTTTGGTAAAAAGGACAGGCATGGGGACTGTTTTTTCTACCAAACTAATCATCTCAATTGTATGTGTGTTTTCGACTGTTGTAGGCCATAGGCAGGCTAGTACTGGCCCGATGAGCCCCAGATCATGGTAGACCTGGAGTTGTTTTTTTATCTGCATTTGTATCCTCAGAAGAGGCAGAGTATAGGAGGCATGTACAGTCATTTACAGTGGCTGTAGTGTGAGACCATAGAATAAACTCCACCGGTGGACCCAGAAACAGCTGAACTGGTGGGCCCCTAGAATCAACTCCACCTGTGGGCTCTCTACACTCCAGTCCAACACTGGCCACAGATCAATTAAAACTGTTCCTTTCAAGAAATTAGGAAGAGAGTCCTGACAAAGGTTGCATGATGAACTTGCTGCATCATGTCTCTGAAGCCAGCTGCTTGGTGGGGAATAGGGAAAGGTGAGTTATTTTTTTCATTGCAATTAAAAGTAGCTACCTACCTAACTACCTGGGGCCCTAACTAGCTACCTAATGTGGGCCCTACATAGCTACCTAATGGGGGCCCTGGCTAGTTACCTAATGAGGGCTTACCTACCTAGGTAAGTATTGATAAGCTAGCCTATGTACTTATCTAATGGGGAGCCTACCACCTACCTAGTGGGGGCCTACATACCTACCTAATGGTGGGCTCACCTACCTATCTAATGTATGGGCTTACCTTTCGATGTCTACATAGACATCTACATTGACACTTTTAGTACTTTCTTAAATTTGTAAGTCCACTTTAAAGTAATCATTGCATGTGCAAGGTTTGATGGAATATTGTTTTTTTCTACATTCAACTGTAAATGATGTTGTCTTGTGCCAGACCTTTGGGGCCTTGATAGATTAGGGGCATATCATTATGCCAGAGCTTGGCCCGATGGAGGATGGTGGGCCAGTCTGTCCCTGATCTTGGTCATTCCCCAGCTGAAGATTGAACAGATCAGCAAGAGATTAGCCCTCTATTCTTTGTAGGATTTGCTTTAGGAACATGCAGAAGTAATGTGAACAACGTTATCTCCTATTCAGATTTGGACTGGATGGCAGGGGAGAAGGAAATCCCTGGTGGTACCCTGGTCAAGGTGAGCCACTGAGAATAGCAGACCTGTTCTGCTTCTAGGGAGAAAGGCAGCAAAAGAGAGGCAGAAAGCAAAAGGCATGTGCAATATGAGTAGTCATGTATTGTAGCTGTAGAATGGGCCCCAAGCATCAACTCCACTGTTGGGCCCCAAAAATTAGCTCCATTAGTGGGCCCCAAGAATCAACTTACCTGATGGGCCCAAAGAATCAACTTCACTGGTGCACCCCCAAATCAACCCCACTAGTGGGCCCCAAGAATAAACTCCACTGGTGGGCCCCAAAAATCAACTCCAATGGTGGGCTCCAAGGATCAACTCCACTGGTGGTCCCCAAAAATGAGCTCCCTTAGTGGGCCCCAAGAATCAACTCTATTGGTGGGCCCCATAAATCAACTCCACTGGTGGGCTCCAAGAATCAACTCCACTAGTGGGTGATAAGAATCAGCTTCCCTATTGGGCCCCAGGCACCCAATTCCAATACTGCTCCTGTTCACTGATATCATTTATTTCTAGGTTAAGTGTTCCAGTGAAAACAATCTTCTGATTTGTCAAAGCAACATGTGAAAAATCACATTGGGGAAGACCACCACTTATTTACAGAGCAAAAGGGATTTTTGGACTGCTCAAACCACTTTGGCATTGCTCAGAGGTTTTTGTTAGTAGATCTAAAGTGTAAGCCTCCTTTTTTGATCCATGATATTGAGTAATACTGTATCAACATCACCTTTGTCACTTTAGCGTCATTCATGTAAGGTGTTCACCACAAGTACTTGGTTCTTTAAGTATCTAGGTTTACGAAGATGCCCAATTGTTATAGCAAGTTCTCTGGAGTTCCCTCACACATTGTATATGCAGGTGTCTGAGACAATCAGATAGTCTAATAACATATGTGAATAGGACATGTGAGGTCATACTTGGCAGAGGTTCTCCATATCATTAATAGGACATCTCCCCGACAATTAATAGGCTGGCTGGACCTGTTTGATCCTACATGTAGATGACTATGACACAACTATGTGGGTGGATTTTTTGAGGACACACTAAACAAACATAATTAAATATAGATTTTGTCTCCCAGTTTCAGCCATGTTTAGCTGCTCTTGTCTACAGTCTTTTTTTAAAAAACCTTTCCACAACAAAGGTTGCTAACCTGTTTCTAATGGGTCACACCCACCGGCACATTAGTTACATGTGTAACACAATACATGTCAATTATAAACATTAATACTATATGTATAATGAGACAGAGCTTCAAGATGTTTTCCAGTTTCTGTAAATAAAGCTTAAATGGGGTCATCTCGGGAATAATTTTCATATCAAAAACCAAATCATTTAGGGTGTTTTCAGCATAAAACAAATGATTTTCTAATTTTTTCCCTTGTGTGCCTCTTGGTGCTGCTGCTAGTCTGTGCCAGGAGCGTTCTGTGGACAGAATCAGTCTCCTCCACCTTCTGGCAGCTGAGGATATACTCCATTCTTAGGGTATGTTCACACGCCGTATACGCGGGGTGCACTTTGGGAACATAATTGAGCTGCAGTTTGCCCGAAGTAATAATAATAATAATCTTTATATAGTGCCAACATATTCCGCAGCACTTTACAATATAGAGGGTATAAGCACAGACAAACCAGACATTACATTATAAAAAAGCTACTGACAAATGAGACACGAGGTGTCAGGGCCCTGCTCGCAGGAGCTTACAATCTATTCGGGTGTATGGGTGAAACAAAGGATGAGAAGTGCTTGGTTTACAATGAAGTACGCCCCACAAATACAGCAAAATGATTTGCCGGTGTCTTACCCAGCACACAGTGACATGTCGGGGAAAGGGAACGTATAGGAGACTGGACCGTAGCGCTGTTGCAGGCGTTGGCCAGTGCTTACAGTTGAACTCAGTTGAACTATTTTCCCTTCAGATAGGCATTGTGATATCTAATGTAGTAAAGGTATGTATTGTGTGACATCCACAGCATGCACTTCCTTAAACATAGTGTTGCTTGAATCTGTCTTGTTGGGTTTGACTGAACTCTTTGAGTATGTTCACACGGCATAATTTCGGCACGCATTTGTGCTCTAATACGAGCAAGATGCGCGCTGAAATTACGGTAATCCATAGTTCTCAAAAAACCACAAAATACACAGATACCTTCAGGCTAGATATACACGTTAAAAAGTAACTTTTATTGATATAGAATATAAAACAACAAACTACATAAATCCCTATTATGCCCTACTAACACCACTAATAAAAAGCGGAGACCCCACCCCAAAAAGGGCGACCCCACTCAGGAACCTACCCTGTAAACCCTATACCGTCCCTCAATTGTGTAACATGCACCTAATTAATAACCACAAATAACACACATAAATACAAAAAAAACAAAAAACAAATACCAAATGAGAAACTATCACCAAAACAAGAGGGGATAGACAAGAACAGTAGTTCCCAATAGTTCTCATAGAGCACTATTGATTACGCCTCCTCTCCCCGCTCGTACAATACGATTGTATTGTACGCGCGGGGAGATAAGTGACATGCATGTCTATGGGGCCGGCGGGCTGCCAGCCCCCAGGCGCTGCGGGAGTAAGCGTTGATTAGCGTGAGCTCCCGAGACACACAATGTATTGTGGCGCGTACTGTACGTGCCGCAATACGTCGTGTGAATATACCCTTAACATAAATAAGGGTTAGGGATTTAAGCTCTTTTAAGGGTTAACCTACCTCGGGGTCTGGCAACGCTGACGCTCCAACATCAGGGCCATCTTTTCCACTGGGCAAATTAGGCAAGTATAGGGGCCCCTGGTGGTGTATGTTTATTCCAGGAACACAAGAAACATGCCCTGGATTCCTTGGTTGGCTTTGTTTATTTGTGTGTTTGTGTGTTTTTAGGATGTGCTAACAGTTAAAAACCATGGTGGAGAAGGGAGCCAAAGGCCCCCTTCCCTGCCAATGAGTCTTGTAGACTGCAAGCTGCTGGTGTCCAGACATAAGTGGAGTGATAATATGGTTGTGTTTGGGGGTCGCTAAAGGCAGGACCTAGGGCCACATGTATGAAAACCTTCAAGGTCTAAAACTCACTTTGTTGCCTATAACAACCAATCAGAGGACATGGCAACCAACCAGAGCACCCGCTCTGATTGGTTGCTATGGGCAACAAAGTTAGTTCTAGACCTAAACAGTTTGTATACATGTGGCCCCTAGTGTGATGTCATGTATTTCGGCAGTGCCCACTGCAGTGCTCTGCCCAGGGGCCCATAATGCTGTTAAGGCAGCTCTGTCCAACATCACTTCTGTTCCCACATCACATTAGGTATCTGGAAGTGACGTTGGAGCAGAAGTGATGTTGGAGCGACAGCTGCATCAGACCTAGAAGTGCTGCAGAGAGGTAAGTTAACCCTTAAAAATCCTAAAAATCTCAACCGTAGCCCTAATCTCTATTTAGGTGAAGAGTTACAATTACATCTAGAGATGATTTTTGGCCATATACACCAAAGCATTGTTTTGGCCTGAATCCGAAGTGAAACAGAGCAGCGTATCAGGGCAGAAAAGTAATTCTGGTGGCTTCACTGCCGTGAACGATAGGTCCTTATGAGGAGAGCTGGCAGTGGGGAAAATGGCTGAGCATGGCTGTCCACCGGCTCTCAGCTCATTGGGTGAACACGCACAGGAATATACACCTTGAACACTATGTGGTGCCATTCCATATAATTAAATTATATTTTTACTGGATCGTTTTTAACAGCATGTAAATGGAAAACATTTTACATTTTTGATCTATGCAATGAATATGACATTTATGAAAACCTTCTTGATTGCAGGATTAAAAGTTATTCAGATTTTTTTGTGTATTATAACTTTCAATCCTTTACCACTTGCCTCTTTATTGTCAGTTAATGGGAATATTCTTGTATTTAGATGGACTATGGACATGAACAGTGTCGGACTGGGGGATCTGGGGCCCACAGGGGAGTTGATCTCGGGGGCCCACCCTACTGTACATGAAAATATTACCGGCCTCTCGGACATTAATGCACCCCTTTTACCACATAATACAGTGTGCAAAAAAGAACTGTTTTGTGTAGTACAATATCAAGTGAGTCACATATCTATCTCACACATATGTCAGTCTAACATATCATAGACACAGGGCTAAGTGGCTCCATCCATATCCCCCTCCACCCACATACAATATCCCTCTCCACCCACATACAATATTCCCCACCACCCATCATACAATATCCCCTCCACCACATTACAATATCCCTCACAACCACATACAATATTCCCTCCAACCCCACATACAATATCCCCCTCCACCCACATACAATATCCCCACCCACATACAATATCCCCCTCCACCCACATACAATATCTCTCCACCCACATACAATATCCCTCTCCACCCACATACAATTACCCCCCTCCACTCACATACAATATCCCCTCCACCCACATACAATATCCCCTCACCCACATACAATATCCCACCACCCACATAACATATCCCCTCCACCCACATACAATATCCCCTCCACCCACATACAATATCCCTCCACCCACATACAATATCCCCTCCACCCACATACAATATCCACCCACATACAATATCCCCTCCTCCCACATACATATCCCCTTCACCCACATACAATATCCCCCTCCACCCACATACAATATCCCCTCCACCACATACAATATCACCATACAATATCCCCCCTCCACCCACATACAATATCCCCTCCACTCACATACAATATCCCCTACACCCACATTACAATATCCCCCTCCACCCACATACAATATCCCCTCCACCCACATACAATATCCCCCTCCATCCACATACAATATCCCCCTCCACTTTTCCCTTGGTCACGCACCTCACCACCTTCTAAAATAAACACCAGCAAGAAAGGAAAAGTGTAATTCCCATCACAGGGTCCGGTGTTCTCTCACTCTTACAATCAGGGACATATGTACGCTGGCACTATACCCGAGCCGATATAACCTACAACACTGCCATATGGAGACCACATAGAGGTCCGACACCAGCTCAGGTATAACCTACAACACCTCCATATAGAGACCACATAGTGGTCAGACACAAGCTCAGGTATAACCTATAACTCCACCATATAGACCATATAGAGGTCAGACACCATGTAACGGCTGGGTGGTGGACCCTCTGGACCACCGCAAGCGATGATAGCTAAGCCACGCCAGGGAACGGAATCTAAGTAGCCCCCGGTTTTCACCAGAGCCCGCCGCAAAGCGGGATGGACTTGCTGCGGCGTGAGGCTACCAGATCGTCCCCCCTGACGTGACTTGCTTGCGGTGGCAGCCAAGGTGCAGCGTGGTACAGAATCGTAGTCCGAGAATCGTAGTCGTGGGCAGGCAGAAGGTCAGGGCTGGCGGCAATGGTTCGTGGTCGTGGACAGGCAGAAGGTCAGGGCAGGCGGCAGTGGTTCGGAGTCGAGAAACGTAGCAAGGGGTCTGGTACACGGTAAGGCGAGATATGCTTGGAACGCTTTCTCTAGGGCACGGGGCAACATAGATCCAGCAAAGGAAGTCCCGCTGACGTCACCAATATATATAGGGGCAGCACCTGGCAAGCAGCCAATTATTGGTGCGCTGGCCCTTTAAATGTACGAGGACGAGCGCGCGCCCGCGCTAGAGAGTGGGCACGCGCGCCACGGCTGGCAGAGGACGCCGACAGAGCAGGAACGAGGTCAGGTGAGTGGCCGGAGCGAGCGCGCCCGCGGCCCGTCCCGCGGCCAGCAGCGCCACCCGTCCCGGGCAGGGATCCCAGAGAGGGGGCACAGGTGCGCCTGCGTCGCCTGCTACAGTACCCCCCCTTAGGTCTCCCCCTCTTTTTAGGCTGAAGGAACCTGCAGACAAGATCCTGGTTCAAGATATTAGATTCTGGTTCCCAGGACCTCTCTTCGGGACCGCAGCCCTTCAGTCGCCAGGAAAGAACTTTTTACCCCTGATGGTCTTCATGGCCAAGATGTCCTTGACCTCAAAGACATTGGAAGACTCAACCACCGGAGAAGGAGACGCACTCTTCCGAGAGAACCGGTTCAAGACCAGGGGCTTTAGGAGGGAGACGTGGAAGGCGTTGGGAATCCGAAGAGAAGGGGGTAGGCAGAGCTTGTAGCACACTGGATTAATTTGACGGAGCACCCTAAAAGGCCACAGAAACCGCGGACCCAACTTATAGCTGGGGACCTTGAGGTGTACGTATCTGGCAGGGAGCCATACCTTATCTCCTGGCTGGAATGTGGGAGGAGGACTTCTCCTCTTGTCGGCCTGGTTCTTCATGCGGGCAGAGGCCCGGATTAAGGCAAGTCGAGTCTCCCGCCAGATGGCCTTGATGTCCTGCACTTGGTTGTCCACAGCAGGAACCTCGGAAGTCGTAGCCAAGGGGAGGGGCAGGCGTGGGTGACAACCGTAGACCACCAGGAATGGAGAAACGCCCGTAGAATCAGAGTCCCGATGGTTGTAGGAGAACTCAGCCCACGGCAGCAGCTCGGCCCAGTTGTCCTGACGGCCAGACGTGAAATGGCGCAGGTATTCGCCCAATAACTGATTCACCCTCTCCACTTGACCATTAGTCTGGGGATGGTAGGCAGAGGAAAAGTCCGATTTAACTTGCAAGCGAGAAAACAGGGCCCGCCAGAACTTGGAGACAAATTGGACGCCCGATCAGACACGATATGCAAGGGTAATCCATGCAGACGAAAAATATGCTGGAAGAAGTGTCCTGCCAGTTGTGGAGCCGAGGGAAGACCAGGGAGTGGCACGAAGTGGGACATTTTAGAGAATCGGTCCGTGACCACCCAGATGACAGAATTCCCCGAAGAGGGCGGAAGGTCATTGATGAAGTCCATGCCTATGTGTGTCCATGGAGACTCTGGGACGGGCAGAGGGACTAAGAGGCCCGAGGGCCTATGGCGTGGAACCTTGTTCCGGGCACACGTGACACAGGAGAGAACAAAGTCTTTGATGTCCTGGGGCAGGGTTGGCCACCATTAGCGCCGGGAGATGAGGGTGTGGGACTTTCGTACCCCGGGGTGACCAGCCAGGCGAGAACTATGCCCCCACTCCAGAAGTCTCCGTCTGAGCGCCGGACGAATGTAGGTCTTGCCCGGTGGTACCCTCCGAAGATCCACATGAGCCACGTGGACCAGCCGTTCGGGTGCAATAATGTGCTGGGACATCGGTTCCTCTCCAGTAACGTCAGAGGCTCGGGAGAGGGCATCAGCCTTGACGTTCTTCTCGGCCGGCCGGAAATGTATCCTGAAGTCAAAGCGAGAGAAAAAGAGAGACCACCTGGCCTGGCGAGGATTCAAACGCTGGGCAGTCTGGAGGTACTGAAGATTCTTGTGGTCCGTGAAGACGTCGAAAGGATGACGGGCCCCCTCAGCAAATGTTGCCACTCCTCCAGGCCCAATTTGATGTCCAGCAGTTCCCGATCTCCTATGGTATAGTTACGTTCCGCCGGCGAGAAGGTCCTGGAGAAAAAGCCACAAGTAACCGTTTTGCCTTTAGGACCCTTCTGGGTCAGGACCGCCCCTGCTCCCCCGGAAGAGGCATCCACCTCCAGGCTGTAGGGCTTATCCGGATCCAGGCGAACCAGGATAGGTGCTGAAGAAAAACGCTGACTTCAGTTGAGAGAATGCTTCTTCAGCAAGACGGGGGCCAACATCTCGGATTGGCATTCTTCCGGGTGAGGGCCACGATGGGAGCCACCAGTGAAGAAAAGTGGGGAATAAACTGCCGGTAGTAGTTGGCGAAACCCAGGAAGCGTTGAATCGCCCGAAGACCGACAGGGCGTGGCCACTGCTGGATCGCGGAAAGTTTAGCTGGGTCCATCTGCAGACCACCATCGGAGACTATGTACCCAAGGAAGGGAGACTGTCCTGGTGGAAGCGACACTTCTCCAGCTTGGCATACAGTCGATTGTTCCGCAGACGTCGCAGGACCTGGCGTACTTGTACGCGATGAGTCTGTGTGTCGGGAGAAAAAATCAGAATATCGTCCAGATACACTATGAGGCAGGTGTATAGCAAGACTCTGAATACGTCATTGACGAATTCCTGAAACACGGCTGGGGCGTTGCATAGCCCAAAAGGCATCACGAGGTACTCGAAATGACCGTCCCGGGTGTTGAAAGCCGTTTTCCACTCGTCCCCCTCACGAATTCTGACGAGGTTATAGACACCGCGCAGGTCCAATTTAGTAAACACCTTGGCACCATGAAGACGATCAAAGAGCTCCGATATCAGGGGTAGAGGGTAACGATTCTTCACCGTGATCTTGTTCAGCCCCTGTAATCGATACACGGCCGAAGAGACCCGTCTTTCTTCTGGACGAAAAAGAAGCCAGCCCCGGCGGGCGAGGAGGACTTGCGTATGAACCCCTTTGCCAGATTCTCCTGTATATATGCCGACATGGCCCGAGTCTCGGGCACGGACAGAGGGTAGACCCTACCCCGTGGAGGACTGGTTCCGGGAAGGAGGTCTATGGGACAGTCATATGGCCGATGGGGTGGTAGCTTCTCAGCCTGTTTCTCCCGAGAACACATCACTGAAATCCTGGTACTCCGCTGGCAGACCCGGTAGAGGCTTGACAGATGACTGGGACGGAGAGATGGACACCGGGCGTGGTGCCACCAAACAGAGCTCCTGGCACTCCGATCCCCAGCATAGAACTTCGCCTGTCTTCCAATCAAGCGTAAGGGCGTGACGTTGCAGCCAGGGCAGCCCCAACAGGATCGCCGAAGAAGCGCGAGGCAGGACATGAAAGGAGATCTTCTCCGTGTGTAGGACTCCTACCCGGAGAGTAACGGGCCAGGTGATGAACTGGATGGAGTCGCTGAGAAGCTCCCCGCTGACTGAAGAGATGAGCAAAGGCTTTTCCAAGTGGATGACTGGCACGTGATAGCGAGACACCAAGGAGGCATAAATAAAGTTCCCGGTAGAGCCGGAGTCCAGGAAGGCCGAGACTCGAAGAGATAGGCCAGCGTCCGTCGTTACCTCCACTGGCAACATCAGTCGTGGAGAGGAAGACTGAGCACCTAGGGACGCCTCTCCTACGGCTCCTAGGTGCGAGCATTTCCCGACCGCTGAGGACGCTGTGGACAACTTCTACGAAAATGATCCGGACTGGCGCAGTAGAGACAAAGGTTCTCCATCCGGCGGCGGGAAAGCTCAGTGAGCCCGGTCCACCTGCATGGGTTCTTCGGTGGAAACCTGAGAAGGAGGCAGTGGAGATCTCTGGACACAGGAGCCAGGCGAGGTAGATGGCGAGGTTGTGCCGAATCACGCTCCTGGCGGAGCTCCTGCTGTCTTTCTGCAAAACGCACGTCAATGCGTGTGGCCAGGTGGATGAGCTCGCTCAACGAAGATGGAAGATCCCTTGCTGCCAGTGCGTCCTTTACTCTGCTTGATAGGCCCTTCTTGAAAGTGGCGCAGAGAGCGGCGTCATTCCATGCCAGCTCGGAGGCTAGGGTGCGGAACTGGACCGCATAATCTCCTACGGAGGAGTCCCCCTGACGAAGGTTCAGTAGCGCGGTCTCCGCAGAAGACGCACGCGCAGGCTCCTCGAAGACGCTGCGGAATTCTGAGAGGAAGGCTTGTAGGTCTGCGGTCACAGGATCATTCCGGTCCCAAGAGGAGCGTCGCCCAGGCCAGGGCCTTCCCGGATAACAGGCTCACCACGAACGCCACCTTTGACCTTTCGGTAGGAAACTGGTCGGCCATCAGCTCCACGTGCATGGAACACTGTGTGATGAAATCTCTGCAAAGCTTCGAGTCCCCGTCAAACTTGGAGGGTAGAGGAAGGCGAAGCTTCGGGCCCACGGTTGCCAGCGGGGCGGCAGGGGCTATCGGAACCGCTGGCGAAGAGGCAGGTTGCGGCTGCTGAGACGCCAGCAATTGGCGCATCATGGCGGACAGCTGACCCAATTGCTGCGCTTGTTGCGCGATCTGCTGCGACTGTTGGGCGACAATGTTCGTGAGATCCGCAAGACTTGGCAAGGGCACCTTGGCGGAGTCCATGGCTGGATCTAACTGTAACGGCTGGGTGGTGGACCCTCTGGACCACCGCAAGCGATGATAGCTAAGCCACGCCAGGGAACGGAATCTAAGTAGCCCCCGGTTTTCACCAGAGCCCGCCGCAAAGCGGGATGGACTTGCTGCGGCGTGAGGCTACCAGGTCGTCCCCCCTGACGTGACTTGCTTGCGGTGGCAGCCGAGGTGCAGCGTGGTACAGAATCGTAGTCCGAGAATCGCAGTCGTGGGCAGGCAGAAGGTCAGGGCTGGCGGCAATGGTTCGTGGTCGAGAAACGTAGCAAGGGGTCTGGTACACGGTAAGGCGAGATATGCTTGGAACGCTTTCTTTAGGGCACGGGGCAACATAGATCCAGCAAAGGAAGTCCCGCTGATGTCACCAATATATAGGGGCAGCACCTGGCAAGCAGCCAATTATTGGCGCGCTGGCCCTTTAAATGTACGAGGACGAGCGTGCGCGCTAGAGAGTGGGCACGTGCACCGCGGCCGGCAGAGGACGCCGACAGAGCAGGAACGAGGTCAGGTGAGTGGTCGGAGCGAGCGCGCCCGCGGCCCGTCCCGTGGCCAGCAGCGCCACCCGTCCCGGGCAGGGATCCCAGAGAGGGGGCACGGGTGCGCCTGCGGCCCGCGGGCCGGAGCGCGGCGTCGCCCGCTACACACCAGCTCAGGTATAACCTACAACACCACCATATAGAGACCACATAGTGGTCAGACACCAGCTCAGGTATAACCTACAACACCACCATATAGAGACCACATAGTGGTCAGACACCAGCTCAGGTATAACCTACAACACCACCATATAGACCATATAGAGGTCAGACACCAGCTCGGGTATAACCTACAACACCGCCATATAGAGACTGCATAGAGGTCAGACACCATCTCATGTGTAACCTACAACACCGCCATATAGAGACCACATAGATGTTTGACACCAGCTCAGCTATAACCTACAACACCGCCATATAGAGACCACATAGAGGTCAGACACCAGCTCAGGTATAACCTACAACACCGCCATATAGAGACCACATAGAGGTCAGACACCAGCTCAGGTATAACCTACAACACTACAATATAGAGACCACATAGAAGTCAGACACCATCTCTGGTATAACCTACAACACCGCCATATAGAGACCATATAGAGATCAGACACCAGCTCAGGTACTGTATAACCTACAACACCGCCATATAGAGACCACACAGAGGTCAGATACCAGTTCAGGTATAACCTACAAAACCACCATATAGAGACCACATAGAGGTCAGACACCAGCTCGGGTCACATCACATTACAGTGAATACAGCACTGATCCAATATAGAAGTAAAATAACCTCTGAAATCAGGGACTCACCGGAGATGTCATATCTGATGAGTCGTTCTCTTCTCTCATGAGTCATTCTTATTCAGTTTTCTTCTGCATCCGTTCCACACCGCCATGATGACTTGTCCCGGGCACAAATCATCCCTGCAGAAATTACACACAAAAATCTCAGAATCCTCAATTTTCCAGCATCTCTTTACCTATTCCCACCTCTGTACAAACTACCCAGGGTTGGGAGAGCGGGTACAAGCCATAGCCTAGTATCCTACGGGGTTGGAAGGTGGGGAGGGGACTAACCTCCTGGAGATAATGCTACAACTATGGGCTGCTGCCCTCTCAGTTATATTACCAGGTAGGTAGGCAAGACTCTAGGTAGGTAGGCAAATAGGCCCAGGTAACTAGATAGGCTCTATTTAGGTAGCTAGACCCCGGCTGGATAAGTTGGTAGGGCAGCCCCAGGTAGGTTGGTGGGTACCTAGCGACAGGTGGGTAGGTAAATAGCCCCCAGTTAGATAAGCAGGCCCCAGTTAGGCAAGTTGATAGGCTACAGTTAGGTTGGTGGACCCCAGTTAGGTAGGCTGTAGGTAGGTGTTGGTCAGTCCCAGTGAGTTAGGCTGTAGGTAGGTGGTTTCCCCCAGTTAGGTAAGTTGTAGGTAGTTAGGGTCCCCTTTATATAGGCTGCAAGCAGTTAGGGACCCCCCTTTAGGTAGTATACAGGCAGTTAGGGCCTCCTTTAGGTGGTATGCAGACAGTTAGGGGCCTCCTTTAGGTAGTATACAGGCAGTTAGGGCCCCTTTAGGTAGTACACAGGTATTTAGGGGCCTCCTTTAGCTAGTGTGCAGGAAGTCAGCCCACCCCCCCTCCCCTTTAGCTAGTGTGCAGGAAGTCAGGCCCCCCCCCCCCTCCCTTTAGCTAGTGTGTAGGTAGTCAGGGCCCCCTTTAGGTAGCAAGGGCCGTCTTAAGTATCTAGGGCCCCCTTTAGGTAGCCAGGGCCCCCTTAGTTAGTCAGGGCCCCCTTTAGGTAGCCAGACCCCCATTTAGGTAGCCAGACCCCCGCTTTAGGTAACCAGGGCCCCCTTTAGGTAGCCAGGGCCCCCTTAGTTAGTCAGGGCCCCATTTAGGTAGCCAGGGCCCCCTTTAGTTAGTCAGGGCCCCCTTAGGTTGTCAGGGCCCCCATTAGGTAACTAGGGCCCCCTTTGATTAGCCAGGGCCCCATTTAGTTAGCCAGGGCCCCTTTTGGTAGCCAGGGCCACTTAAGTTAGCCAGGGCTCCCTTTTGTTAGCCAGGGCCCCCTTTAGATACCATGGGCCTCCTCTGGTAGTCAGGGCCCCCTTTAGTTAGCCAGGGCCCCCTTTGGTAGGCAGGGCCCCCTTTAGTTAGTCAGGGCCCCCTTAGTTAGTCAGGGCCACCTTTAGTAGCCAGGGCCCCTTTAGTAGCCAGGGCCCCCTTTAGATAGCCAGAGCCCCCTCTGGTAGCCAGAGCCCCCTGTAGGTAGTTTAAAAACAAACAAACAGACAGCCACTTACCTCGCTCCCGTTCCCGGCCGCTCCCCACTGGATACTACAGCCCTGCATGGGCGGCGCAGTGATGTGATGTCACCGCGTGCCTACATCACCGGTAGGGGCCGACGCCCGGCAGGCTTAAGGCCTAGCGCCTTAGGCCTGCCAGGGCGATCAGCTGAGTCGAGCGCTAGCGGCGCTCGGCTCCGCTGACACTGCGCAGCCCCGGGAGTCGGGGACATTAGTCACCAACTCCCGGGCCCGGTCTCTGAGCGCTCGGGAAGCAGGACCCGGGCATTCAGTGATCAGATGCGGTGGACGGGCCCCGGGGAGCTGTGGCACTGCCTCTGAGGCCCCCAGCAGCTCGGGGCCCGCCGGGCAATTCGCCGATCCCCCAGCGGCCCAGTCCGAGCCTGGAAATGAACTACATTTTGTCAACAGAAGGCAACAAAAAAACCTTTTTTCAGTTTGAACACTCACTGGAAAAGGAGCTTATATGGAAAGAGATCTCCAAAGACTTACACAAATTAAGGCTGTGACTAGCCCACAGGAGAGCAGGAAGAACCCCTGGTGGGCCCCTGGACATGGAGAAAAGCAGAACAAAAGAGGCAGAAATCTGGAAGCACAGGGCAAGAGTCATGTACAGTATCTGTAGGGTGGGCCAGAAGAATCAACTCCACTGGAGGGCCCCAAGAATTAACTCCACTGTTGAGCATCAAGGATTAGCTCCACTGCTGGGCCCCAAGAATAAACTCTACTGGTGGGCCCCAATAATCAACTCCACTGGTGGGCCCCAATATTCATCTCCACTGGTGGGCCCCAAGAATTAGCTCCACTGCTGGGCCCCAAGAATAAACTCCGCTGGTGGGCCCCAATAATCAACTCCACTGGTGGGCCCCAAGAATTAACTCCACTGCTGGGCCTGAAGAATCAACTCCACAGCTGTGCCCCAAGAATTAACTCCACTTCTGGGCCCCGTGGATAAACTTCACTGCTGTGCCCCAAGGATCAACTCCACTGCTGGGCCCCAAGAATTAACTCCACTGCTTGGACCCAATAATCAACTCCACTGCTGGGCTCAAAGAATTAGCTCCACTGCTGGGCCCCAAGGATAAACTTCACTGCTGAGCCCCAAGGATAAACTTCACTGCTGAGCCCCAAGGATAAACTCCATCTCTGGGTCTCAAGAATCAACTCCACTCCTTGGCCCCAAGAATTTTCTCAACTGATGGGCTCCAAAAATCAACTCCACTGCTGGGCCCTAAGAATTGGCTCCCCACCTGGGCCCCAGGCAAGCCAATCTGACACTGCACACGTTATTTCTGGCCATACACAGTATATGCCTTTGCTGCACTATTTTAATAGAATCCACTAACATCCCAAGGTATATATTGTCCCCAGATTTCTGACAGGTTGAAGTTTTTTCATTCATGTTCACACTGAGTTCTTTCATGGATGTTCCAACACTGAATCCACTGCAGAATTTGAGTGACAACCAGAAAAGAAAGAAGTGACATCAATTCTTTGAAGCAGAATCCAAGTAACTCCGTAACATTGTCACAGGAATTTTTTGGGTATGCTCGGTATATCTGCCACAAATTCCACAATGGATTTTTCCAACAGAAAGATCTGTCATGTGAACATATTCTAATTGTTTGTTTTACACTCAATAAGCATCATTATATTTCATTGGCAGCCACTTATCTCTTTATTCCAATTAACTGAATATGTACACTCAGCTGAGCCATACATATATATGTATAAGCAAGAAAAGATGTCAGCCGAACCATATTGTCCTCATCTCTGACCAGAATTATTGCATTTAGAAGGCTTACACTTTGAGGCCATGTTCTCATGGCACGGTTACGCCATAAACAGATTTTATAGAAAATCCACGGCAAAAATGCAAATCTGAAGGTCAGATTTATGCAGCGGATTGGCCAGTGACTCTGCACATGGATGAGCCCAGGTGTAATTCAGTGGAACCAATTCATAGCTCTTCAATGACAAAAATACCCATTTTAATTTTTTTTTATGCCGCATGTGATGAATCTCATTGGATTCTCCCGAGATGTAGGTGCAGAATGTGTATAAAAATCTGATAGAATCCTGAGTGAACATAGCCTAAAGGCATGTCCCCACTGCACGGGTTTTCGGCCGGGTTTTCAGCTGGTTAGCGGTTTTTCAGACCGCCTGAAAAACCGGCCGAAAATGAGCATAATTGTGCTCTATGGAAAACCCGTGCAGCAGTCCCCACTACACAGGTTTTCCGCCTGGCGGCAAAACATTGAACATGCACTATCTTCCGTCCGCTTTTCGGACGGAATATGTGCTTCTCAATGGGAGAGGGGAGGGCTCCTCTCCGCTCATCCCGGAGAAAAGCCGTCCCTCCCGCAGCCATGGGGACGGGCGCAAAACAGGACAAATACCGGCCGGCAAACCGACCGGTATTTGTCCTATGCCATGGGAACGCGCCCAAAGGCAGTTTTTTAAGTCAAAACCAAGAAGAAGAAAAAATCCAAAAAGAAGGAAAAGTATAAGGACAAGTTCACACAACAGGTTTGAACATGGATTTCAAAGCTACATTTGTAAAGTTACTTGGGTTTAACATTGGTGTCAACTGTGAAATGTTATTAAAAAACCTTAACTCCTGAAGATCTGATACAAATGCCTGAAAATAATGTTTGTATCTTCGGTGACAAAGCAATAAAAGTGGAATTGTGTTACAAGGTTATGAAAAGTGTGATGAGAGGAACAGCAGCCTGGACTGGTAAACACAACTGTTATGTCATAACCGGCAATAGTATTTGTTATGGATGACCTTCTTGTTCTGAAATGGCAGGAACTTCACTGAACAAAGATTCTGCTGCCAAAACAAAACAAGAGCGGCCAATTACACCCAAAATAGGATTTACACCTCCCAGTCTACTACAGTAGGTTCAGTATATATGTAGATATTGTGTGCGTATATATATATACAGAGAGAGAGAGAAAGAGAGAGAGTATATATATATATGTATGTTTGTGGATATACTCTCTCTCTCTCTCTCTCTCTCTCTATATATATATATATATATAATATTATATTATACATATATATATATATATATATATATATATATATACATACACACACACACAGGGATGCCCTGTTATCCGCTGTTTGTTACGTTCCAGAAAAGTGTGATGGATAACGAAACGACGGATAACGAGGCAGAAAAAAAAGTATAATACAGCGAGGCATAAAGAACATTGTAGGCTGGATACAGTAAAAGATGAGGTGGTTTTATGGCACCAACTAAAGTAGCAGCAGTGAATAAGGGACGGTGTCACCCACGGATATTGAATGTGAAGTGATGCATCTGTGAAGCGAAATGACAGGTAACAAGGTTTTTTGCCACATTGATGGTGATGTAACTGTGATATGATGGGTAATGAAGTGATGGATAACAGGGTATTATATATAGTTAATGTATACACACACACATACAAATATATATACATAGAGAGCATATATATATATATGTGTGTGTGTGTGTATGGAGTATATGTATGTACCTGTGTATGTTTATGTATATACAGTATATATATTAATATATACAGCATATACTCTCACACTATATATTTATGTGTAAATATATATATATATGTATGTGTGTGTGTGTTTGTATATACATTAAATATATTTATATATATATATATATATATTATATATATATATTTATATATAATATATATATATAATATATATATATATATATATACCAGGTAATGGTTTACAGTATATACTGAGTTTATTCAGTAACATTCATTCATTGAGGTGTCAGGTTTCCCAGAGGCCATTTGGTCACTGTAACTAGGTTTAGAAGTAGCTGGGCAACATCCACACATTGGAAAGTTTTTAACAGGTCTATGTGCTATTCACACGGCGTTTATGGATCTGTGTTGGATCCAACACGCAGCTGCATGTTTGGATGCGTGTTGGATGTAGCAGGATCGCACCCTATAGTGTATTATAGGGCTCCTGATGCGTCTTTCGGACCAAGACTTGACATGTCAAGTCTTGGAACGGATCCGAAAGGCGTAATGAGAGACGCATCTCGGATCACTCGTGTGAACGCCGATACGCGTTTCAAGTTAAAAGCAATGTTTGGGTCTCTTTAGAGTCCAACAGACGGATCCAAACACGTATCTAAAAGCGTATGTTCACATGGACCCAATAAGCCGTGTGAACATACCCTTAGGGTGGAGTTCAGTAAGTGGGCAGGGAAAACTCATGGGAGCATTTAGGCTATGTTCAGATGGCTTATTCACGCCGTAATTGCGGGACGGATTTCGCCCGCAATTATGGCGTGTGTAAGGGGGGCGGGGCAGGGGTGATGGGGGGTGGCCGGCCCCATAGATTTTCATTATCCACGGCGTGTATCCCGCCGGGATAATGTGCATTTCACTTTCTCCCCACTTGCCGTATTTCGCGAGTGGGGAGAGGAGCCGGAATCCATAGTTCTCTACGCAATACGGACTGAAATCCGTCCCAAAATAAGCCGTGAGAACATAGCCTAAGGGTATGTTCACACGGCGTGTTGGATCCATTTTTGGATCCAAAAAACGCATCCAAAAGCACTGCATAAATTGCTTCCAAAACACATCCAATACACAGGTGCGCGGTACAGCGATGTTAAAATGCTTACTGGTGCAGGAAGTGTTAGAAATGCATACATGGCAGCGATGATAGCCTTTGTAAGGTTTCCAGTTGCCATGTTAGTATATTGACACCCGACTATCTCGCTGTGGAGATGCTGATCTCACTGAGTAAAGGTGCGTGTCACCATTTCTCATTCATTTGGATGCCACAGCCGTGATCTGCATGGTATCTAAAGGGATAAACAGCAGGGAATAGAGCTGGCTCCGTTCCTGCTGTTAGAAATGGGTGTCAGCTGCAATTAGAACTGTCGGCTTCAAGTTTTTTGGGTCCAAGCATTGTCATTTCATTTAACACTCCCTGTTGACAGGTCCCATTAAATGCTTACCCACAATGGACGTATACATTCTATTGTTGATAAGGACGTATGTAGCAGGCTTAAACAGTGTCTGCTGGTTATTACAGCTGACACCCGCCACTAACAGCAAAGACTGAAGCAGGCTCTAATCCCTGCTGTTTAGCCCTTCATTTAGATGCCACAGCCACAATCACCGTGATGTCTAAATAATTTACCAATCCCCCAGCCCCAGTGACGAGGTCACAGGGCGTTGATCAGTTAAAAGCAAGCTGGAAGTCTCAAGGAGGCTTCTGTAGCCGCCATTTTAACGATCTATCACTTCCTGCCCCATTATTTTTATAATGCAGAAGGTTGTACAAGCAATTGAGCCCCCTGGTAACCAAATACCCTAGTGGGACTAAATGTAAAAGTAAATTAACAAATAATAAAGTTTTAAAAATATAAAAAATAATAATAAATACTAAGTTCAAGTCACCCCCCCTCTTGCCATTTTAAAAATATAAAAGCTACACATAATTGGTATTGCTGTGTTCGTAAAAGTCTGATCTATTAAAGTTTAACATCACTTATCCAGTGTATCGAATACTGGAGAAATTGTACACCAAAAATAGTTTGTTTCTTCATTTCACATCCTCCAAAAAATTGGAATAAAAGTGATCAAAAAGTTGCATGTATCCCAAAATGGTACCAATAAAAACTACACATTAAACTACAAAAAATATCTACTCACTCAGGTCCATAGGTGGAAAGACCAAAAAGTTATTGGTCGCAGAAAATGGTGCTGCAGGAAAAATTTAAGAAATAGAGAATGTTCGTATATTTAAAAAAAAATATACTAAAACCTAAAACATATCATATATATACCCAAGATTGAATACCATTAAAAAAAAAACTGCAAACATGGCTCAAATAAGATTTTTTCACTTTTCCCCCCACTTAGATTTTCATTTTCAGTTTCTCTGTACATTCCATGGTACAGTCATTGTCACCATTATAAAGTGCATCTTGTCCTGCAAAAAACATGCCCTTATGTGTCTATGTAGATGAAAAAATAAAGAGTTATGGCTCTTGGAAGGCAAAGAGGAAATAAAACAAAGAGCCAAAAAATGTTGACAGGAAGGGGTTAAAAATACTTTTTGATGGCCTGTTAAGGGGCTTGATGGGACATAAGGCCTCTGTGTCCTCTTGTCCTAGAACAAGGAGGGATCTATGTTGGAGCTTCTGTTTCTGTATCTGTCAAAAATTATTGAAAAAACTAGCACAGTATGATTCACTATTTTTTTTCCTTAAAATGACAGAAATTCGACCAACACCATTATAGTTAATGGGGTTCATCAGGCGTCACCGGTGTCTGTCATGTAACGTATCAGGTACCATCATTAGTTTTGGCTTTCTGTTCCTATGATGTAAATGCAGCCTAAATGACATTTTACTGGATTACAAAAATTCTCAGAAATGTGTTCTATCAATTCTAATGCAGCATAAGACACTGACATAAAGTCTACTATAAGGAAATATCTAGGTGGCTCATTCCCTTTCCTGGAAGTCTGCCATTCAGGAGCTTGGGAAAGCTGTGTGACATCCGGCTTTCCCAGAAACATAGGATCAGAATATTTTAACAATGTGACTCAAACAAGAATTTCTCTCTCTCGTTATTTAGTTTATTATTTGAATATTTTATTTTCTATTTTAGTATTTTAATCTAGGGAAAAAACTGATCAAACAATTGAAGAAGGAATCTTGTGAAGAGCGTTACTGGATTCTAAGACAAATTAACGTCTAAGCTGAAACCCTATTCACTTACTGCAGAAACTCAGGTACATGAGCAACCATAATTGTACTACGTCAGTGGTGATGATACTAAAATTATAATTATAGATGTGCTCCCGCCCATAGATGTTATCATCTTGCCTCATGCTGTGACCTTCCCAATCCCCATAGCTAATGCTCGCCGGAGCTTCAAGTCTGACCGGCTCAGCCTGATCCTACAGCCACAAAGCCTGTGCTAGTGAGTGTAAAGCTCGCAGGAAGTCCACAGCTTTTATCTTTCCTCCGTTGGTGACATTACCATATTTACTAACACCAGCTCAGATCCTAATGATTGCAGCTCAGCGCTTCATAGGTTAATCTAAATTTAGTGATTATGTAGATGACATTCATCAGGCGGAAAGTGATAACACAAGGACACAGCTGGTAAGGGCAGCTGGAACAGGCAGATGTGTCGCCCACACCAACGGTCAGCTAGACATCTGCCCGCCCTTGGACCCTCGGCATTGAACTTGAGCTTTCTCTTATACTCAAGAAAAAGGAGGGATTATGTGACACGGATCTAAAAAACTTAAGACCTCATTTATCAAACTGTCTAATAGTAAGACTGTCTCTGTTGCCTATAGCAACTAGTCAGAGCCCAATAAAAGACCATAGCAACCAATCAGAGCCCATAGCAACCACAGAGCCCATAGCAACCAATCATAGCTCAGCTTTAATTTCTCCAAATTAGATTAAAAAATGAAAGCTGAGCTCTGATTGGTTGCTATGAGCTCTGATTGGTTACTATGAGCTCTAATTGGCTGCTATGGGCTCTGATTGGCTGCTATGAGCTCTGATTGGCTGCTATGGGCTCTCATTGGTTGCTATGAGTTCTGATTGGTTACTATGGGCTCTGATTGGTTGCTATGCGCTCTGATTGGCTGCTATGGGCTCTGATTAGTTGCTATGGGCTCTGATTGGCCACTATGGGCTCTGATAGGTTGCTATGAGCTCTTATTGGTCGCTATGGGTTCTTATTGGTTGCTATGGTCTCTAATTGGTGGAGCTCTGGTTGCTATGGGCTTTGATTGATTGCTTTGAGCTCTGATTGGTTGCTATGGGCAACAAAGACAATTGCACTATCAGACAGTTTTGATAAATAAGGGCCCATTGTGTCACATTTCAAAAAAATTCCAATATGCATGTTGGTGCGCCAAGTGCGCCACAAATTAAAGGGCGACATGTATGATTTTTGCGCGCATTAGTAGTGTAGAATGTGCATGAATCTATGAACCTGTTCTACTGTGGGTCATAGATTTAGTGTTTTCTAGCTACTTCTGGCTCAGGCAAATCTTTTTTAAAGTGCTCTACCTGTTCCAGCAGTAATGCGCCCGGATTTGCCGTACTAAACTAATAAATGTGTAGCTTCGTATGGTTGTAGTGCGACACACCTCCAGCACGCCCTCCGGTCTCAGGCACATTACGAAGTGCCGCGGGTGCTCTGTACTGTACCTGATATTAGAGTCCGCCTGGTTACAAATAGAGCGAACGGGGCTGTGCTCGTTTTTTGGCTAAAAAGACACGAGACTTCTGGCGCAGCCCCGTTCATACATGTCGCCCAAAGTCTCCCAAAAAGCCACTTGCAACTGTTGGCAAGTACAGCACAAAATTAGAGGCAATGGAAGAACATTTGGGTCCTTCCAACGTCCATGGTTGTGCGATCACAGATTCTTAAAACTCCGAGTTTGTACAGCACACAAATCCAATCGTTAGGATATCAGAGGGCTTCAGATTATAAGGAAAATTGCTCCTTGTAAACCATAGCTGCCAACTTTTGAAAATGAAAAAGCAGGAGACTTTAGTGGGCGGCGCGCGTAGCGCGCCGCAGCAAAAGTTTGCATGGACACGCCCATCTGGACACACCGGCGCCGGACATACAGGGGGAGGAGGGAGCTATCCCTCCTGCCTCCTCCCTGCACAGCGAGACTTTGGGCGGGTGAAGCGGGGGCAGCGGCCGCTTCACCCGCCTGTAGGAGCGGCCTGGCGGCGCCAGAGTAGCGCACTAGCGCCACTCTGTCGCCACGGCCATTTAAAGAACCCCCCCCGCCTGTGAGTGGCGGGGGGAAAGCCAACTCCCCCGGGAGGGAGGGAGGGGACCCCAAATAGCGGGACCCCCCCCCGCCAAAAAAACGGGAGAGTTGGCATGTATGTTGTAAACCCTGTGTAACCTCTGAGTGATGAGACAGTACTTTGCTGTAATGCCGCTCATTTCTAATGCAGTGTAAGATGAGTATTTACTTGCCTAGAAAACTAACCCCCCACCCCACCAAACACACAGATCTGGATTTTCTCCTCAACACCTACTAAGCCAGATGGGACTGATAAGGGGCTTTATCAGCTATTTTGCTAATCCCAGTTTACTTTAAGTGAATCTTCTCTCTTAACAACATTTAAAAATCTGCCTGAAATTTTGACTAGGGTCCTTTTACATGGACGGATAAGCAGCAAGTTGATTGGTGCTCATTAAAAGGGAGCCTCGATGCTGCCCAGTTGTCGGAGGGTAAATGGCCATATAAATGATTATTCATGACTTATTCCCATCTTTGCTAGCAGCATATTCCGTTTACACAGAGATGTTCTGGTTTTCAAGGAACACATACACATTACTGCAGAGGCGAAACTTGGAGCTCCTGGGCCCTAGTGCAAATAGTGAAATGGGGCCCCTCAGTTTCCATGTGCCATTGACAATGCTGTAGCAGAAGGGCTTTTGGGGCCCCCTCAGGCTGCAGGGCCCAGTAGCGACTGCTACCTCTGCACCCTCTATATCTACACCCCATTACTGCTGATCAGGGGCATTGCTAGGGTCCTAAAACATCTGGGGCCCAGGCCCTCTGTATTACATTTTGCTCAAAAGGGTTGGTTTCACACAGCATTTTCCATGCCACATTGTGAACTGCTGCATGTATTTTTATGGATAAAAAAAATATGTTCTTGTCATTGATTTTATGCATATTCCATCATCTAAGCAGTACACTGTACAATGAATATCAGCACTAAAAAATTTACTATCTCATTGTCCCCTACATGTGATAGTGATAATACCTTAGAAATAACATCATACAGTTGCCAAATAATACATCTCTATGAGGAGCAAATATGCCATACGTATGAGCATCATACTATTACTAAAGAATTCCACAAAACCAAGACCATCAGTCCGAATAATACCACTTCCTAATAATCAAGTAATATTGCTTGACCATGACCCCATATGTCCACCACCTGTGACTATTTGGCACGCTGCAGGCATATAAGTAATTACAGTGCAGTTACAGCCAGTGACTCACAGGTGACATCTTCTCTGATGAGTTGTTCTCTCCCCCCCCCCCCTTTTTTTACTTTCGGCCTAGACCGCCATGACGACTTCTCCCAACCACGACGCATCTCTGCAGAATTTGCCACTGAAACATTTTAGAATTCTCACTTTTCCAGCACTTTCATACTTATTGTCCACCACTGTACAAACTCCACATTGGGTGGTAGGTGGAGGTAAGGGGGCCCTGGGGTGAAAGGTGGAAGGGTTATGGGATGATAGGTGGAAGTGGTGGGATGATAGGTGAAGGTAGTATTTTGTGTTGGCACTAGGCTACATAACGCAATGATTGGGCGGAAGAGTAGGAGGGGGTTTACAGGCCTCAGCTTTCAGGCCCAATCACTAAATACTTGGAGATTGCTCTGTTGTTGTGACCTGTACCTCCCAGGGTTATACTGTGCAGCCTGAACTTTGTCCTCTGCAACGAAAGAAGATCTGCTGTAGCAATGCTCTTTAGGAGGTGCAGAAAGTAGAGTTCAGCACTGTCATGTTTTTTTTCATAGTGTTCCTATTTTTCTACAGGTTTTCCCCTTGGACTACATTGAACTCGTCAGATTCTATGGACTATTTTAGACTTGTGTTGGATCTTTTTTTTTAATAAAATGGTCAACAAGGGATAGTGTTGGGGACTGTTTATTTAAATAAAGTGTTTTTTGTTGTTTGAGTCTTTTATACCATTTTATTACAGTGTTAGTAATGGATTTTGTGATGGACGCCTCTCCATTACTATTGATGGGGCTTGGTGTCAACCAGCAGTGTTTTTTTGTCACCCTAAGACTGACATTAACCCTCTGTCACTATTCCCCGAGTACCCAAAGCATCAAGGGTACTGGGAAGAGCCCAGTTAGCATCAGAAGTGAACCCTCTAATGTGTCTGTTTCTGGGGTGGCTGCAGGTTGTGGTTCTTATAATGGGAAGGGCTCAATACCCTTGGACCTTTCCATCCTGATAGTATTAGTCTGCAGCCAAGGTAAAACTGGCAGCTGTCGACTAATGCTATCAGGATTGGAAGGTCAGTGGATATTGGGCTCTTCCAATTCTAAATATACCAACCTGTTGCCCACTACCAACTAGAATAAAATGGTAAAGAAAAAAACATAAACAACAGAGAAGACACTTTATTTCAATAAACACTCTCTGACAACATTCCTTATTGACCATTTTATTAAAGAAAGAGGTCTAATGTTGGTCCGACATAATCTAACAAATTCAGCATAGTCCGAAATGGAAACCTGTAAAAACACCACACACATAAATACATAAGCTGGATAGAATATCCAGTGCCCAGGAAAGCCGGGTGATGCCCCATCACCCACAGCAACCTACATTCCTGTGATAGTAAAGCTGGTTGCCAGCTTTGGGGGATGAAATGTTACCCAGTGTTCCTATATAAGTCTCCCATTAGGTATATAGATCCCATAGTAGGGAGGTATATAGGCCCCCAATTAACTAGGTAGGTTTATAAGCCGTGCATGAGGTAGATAGGGCCCCCAGTAGATAGCTAGGCAAATAGGTCCCTTTAGTAGCTAAATAGCCCCCCACACGGTAGGTAGGTATACATATGACCTCTCAGTGGCTAGGTAGGTATATATGCCTCCCTAGTAGGTAGGTATGTAGGTACCCTCAGTAGGTTTGTATATAGCCCATCCCCCTAGTAGATAGATAGGTATTTCGGTCCCCTCAGTAAGTGACTAGGAATATTGGTCTCCTTAGTAGGTAGGTATATAAGTCCCTTTGGTAGTCCCGTTGTGGGTGCTATAATCAACATGGGGACATTTTAGTGGTTCCCATATGTTGAATGAACTACAGTAAACCGAGCAGGGAAATGCTTTGTTATAAATATATAAGTGCTGGACACATAGGCAGGTCCAAAAAATCTTTTTTGGAAACATCTCATAGATCTAGAAGTAGGCGGGTTGTCCATTTCCTCCACTTTACAGGCAGGGTGAGAGTTAAATAGGGTTCAATGTGAGGGTCTTCATTTGTGCCCATCACAAATGACCTCCTGGATCTCGACTTTGGGGACACTACCACAATAAACTAATTCTTGGATCTAAAGATGACGAACTGTCGCCATTGATCAAAGAGGTCATGTAAGTGTACACTATGGTATTTAGATTTGTGGTGATTAATTCTTATTTGTGATTAATTGAATTTGTGGGCCTCCTTGATTGAACTATTCTATGCTTAAGACCAAGGGTGTCAAACTCAAATACACAGGGAGCTAACATTAAAAACTTGGACAAAGTCGCGGACCAACCTTGATTTTTATTGAAGACTGTCAACAATTAATGAAGTTTTGCTGCCTCATCAGATATAACGATGAACCTTTTCTTAAAGGGGATGTATCGCTTCTTCAGTTCGTGTGTTCATTGTGCTCTCAGCTCTACAAATTCTAGGGCGTTTCTTCCCCTCCCAGCTGGGTGTCTCTTAACTGAAGGGGGATGACATCATCCCGCCCTTCACTGTTCATGCTCGCTCCTGATTGTCCTCCACACCCCCCTGAGTCCACAGGTCACTGTGTCGTTCTCCCAATGCAGTTATTTTGTAAGAGCTGTTTACATACCACAGGCCTGCATTCAGTCTAGACAATCTTCTATGAACTAGGAGCACTGTTCTCTTCTCTCACAGCTGGAGGTTTGTTACAGTTGAATCCAGTCTTCTACAAACTCATGCTGAGCAGCACAGATCTCTCTGCTATGTTTACATGCAGGAGCATTTAGGCATTGAGGCACAATTCTGCTGTTTTCTGTTTGTAGAAGCCCCGCAGTATTATTGTGTTTCTTCTGGCTGAGCAAAGTGAAATTGCTGTCGGTCCCTTACTTCGAGTGAGAGAGGCAGCCTAATGCTCCGTCTATGTTTGCATTAATCACCGACGCACAATTCTGCTGTTTTCTGATTGTAGAAGCAGGTGCAGTGCCTCTGTGTTTCTGCTGGATGTGCAGAGTGAAATTGTGCCAGTCCCTTACTTTGAGTGAGAGAAGCAGGAATGCTTGCTCCCGTGTATACGTCCGGGGGCCAGACAGAATGTAAATTAGTAGAGCCGGCAGCCAATGAAATGAAAGGAGGAGGAATCTGACCGGCGCTGGGGAACTGTGTTTACAGAAACAGAAGATAAGGGACTATCGTGGATGCCCCTGCGACCCTTGTCCCGGGTCACAGGCGCATCCGTGCTCCGACACCTAGCGAGCCCCCGTCCCACGTTGGGTTCGGGGTCCGTTCACCCCCCTGTCCCCGCCGGCGTTCACTTACCCGGCCACGCTCCTGCTCAGCCTGTCTCCGTCCCGTGGCGCGTCGCTCCGCCCCTAGGGGCGCGCGCGCCGGCAGTTTGAAATTTAAAGGGACAGTGCGCCGGTAATTGGTCATTGCCGGGCACTGCTCCTATTTAAGTCCGGCCTCTTGCTGGCAGCCTTGCCGGATCCTTAGTGTTCATGCCTTTGGAGAAAGCGTTCCAAAAGTCTCGTCTAGTCTTGTCTACCATGTACCGAACCGCCAGCTTACGTTTACCGACCACGAACCTTGCCGCCAGCCCAGACCCTTTGCTTGTCCACGTCTACGAACCAGAGTAGCCTGTCCCAGACTACGAGCCTGCCTGACGAATCTGTACTGCGCCTACCCTTGGCCGCCACCGCAGGCAAGCCCCGCCAGTGGAAGCGACCTGGTAGACTCCCGCCGCAGCAAGTCCATCCCAGTTTGCGGCGGGTTCTGGTGAATACCGGGACCTACTTAGATTCCCTCCCTGGTGTGGGCTTCCACCATCACCTGCAGTGGCCAAGAGGATCCACTACCAGACCGTTAAAGTAGGATCCGGCCATGGATCCCGCCAAGGTGTCCTTCCCAAGTGTTGCCAACATCACCTCCGTCGTGGTCAAGCAATCTCAACAGATTGCGCAGCAAGTGCAGCAGCTCGAACAACTCTCCTCCATGGTGCAGCAGCTCATCACCGGTCAGCAGCAGCAACCTTCGCCTTCTCCAGTTGTTGTTGCTGCCTCAACGGTTCCTGTGGCTCTGGGGGGCCCCAAGCTTCGGCTGTCGTCCATCCAAGTTGACGGAGACCCGAAACTCTGCAGGGGGGTTTATCACCCAATGCTTCTAGCACGTGGACGATGGCCCGATCATTTCTGTCCGAAACGTGCGAAAATTGCTTTCGTGGTCAGCCTCCTCTCCGGTAAGGCCCTGGCATGGACTACACCACTGTGGGACAGGAATGATCCGGTGACGGCGGACCTACAGTCGTTCCTCAGAGGGTTCCGCAGTGTGTTCGAGGAACCAGCTTGAGCATCTTCCGCCGAGACAGCTCTCCTAAAACTTTCGCCAAGGAGATCTGCCCGTGGGAGACTACGCCCGGGCATTCCGTACCTTTTGGGCCCCAGAACTTTTGTGGAACGAGGCCGCTCTGTTGCGCCACCTTTAAGAAAGGGCTCTCGAGCAGAATTAAGGATGTACTAGCTGCCAGAACACCCCATCTCTCTTAGTGACCTGATCCGGTTGGCCCCACCCGCATCGATGGCGTTCACTGAACGGGAGGAGGGAAATTTGGGAAGATCAACCCTTTAGCCCAGCCCGTGGTTCCCCCCTCTGCACCGGTCTTCCGAGGCCTCCTCGCTTCAGCCCCCAAAACCACAAAGGAGCCCATGCAGTGGATCACCCCCTTTCTGAAAAGGGGGCTGGACCCGTCGCAGAAGAAATTTGTGCCTCTACTGTTATCCAGAGCTTAAAACCGAGGAGTTTCCCCAAACGTCCCCAACCTGCGTTAAACTCCCCCCAGGGATCTTGGGAAGGCATTCCAAGGTGCAAACTCCTCCCTTCCCCGCCTGTGATGCCGTGCAGGTGGGTCAAACGGTACTTATTCCAGGTTCCGGCGTTTCGGGATTCGGCCGGGCGGGAATTCATCCCCCCAGACCTATTTTGAAGCAGTACCCGGCTCCCCGGTGGCCCGCTTGGAAAAACCGCTATCTCTATCCTCAGGGGGGGAGCTGTTTAGCACACCATCCAGTTTGTCCCCAACCACTTCCCTCCATGGGGGGCACGCGTAAAGAAGAATCTCCTTCTCGTTTGCCACTCCTCATCAGCGGTCCTCCCGGACACCCAGGGCTGCGGCTAAATCCCACCCTGGAGGGAATCTGGGGAAGTGACTCGGGGGGGCCCAAAATTTGGGTGCGTTGTTTGGTGGCACCTCGCCCTGCTGCCGGGTTTTGCCGCCCAGTATCTGGAGTACCCCAAATGTGTTCTCCGGAAACAAGCCGGAGTTTTTCTCCGCATCGCCCGGTCGATTGCCCGATCGACTTATTGCCGGGTACTAGTCCTCCCCGGGAGGTCTACCCATTATCGGTTCGGGAGCCCCAAACCTTTCAGAGTACACCCGGGAGAATTCCCCGGAAAGGGGGTTTTCATCTAAAGTCTGTCTCCCGCGGGGGCGGGTTCTTTTTGTAAAAAAAAAGGACGGTACCTTAGGGCCCGGGATAGACTACCGGGGGTCTGAACAAGTCACGGTGAAAAAAGGGTACCCACTCCCGTGATCACAGAACTTTTGCCATTTCGGGGTCCCAAAGATTTTCCCAATTTTTGGTCTGAGAGGGGCCTAAAACTTGGTCTAATCCGAAAGGGCTGAAAAAGAGGGCCTTCAACACCGGGATGGGCACTTTGAGTCCCTGTGTTCCCTTGGGACGTGTAAGCACCTCCGCCCTTCCCAGGCTCGTGAATGACATCTTCAAGACCTCCCTAAAGATGGTGGTTTACCTTTGATACATTTTGGGAAACTCCTGACCTCGAACCCCCGCAGCCTGATCGGGGTTTTTAAGCGCTCCGGAGAACCTTCCTGAGCCAACAGGGAAGTGCCTTTCCATAGACTAGCCCCCGTTTTCGGGTTACATCATTTTTGACCAAGGCCCCCCGGATAGACCCAGCAAAAGTCAGCCGTTTTTAGTGGCCACGCCCTTGGTCCGAGCTATACACGCTTCCGGGCTTCTGTAACTACCCGGGCCAAAAACATCCCCCCCTTTTTCAAGCTAGTGGCTCCCATAGGGCCCCCTTTCCAAAAACAAGCTAAGCCAGCGCTGGCCCACGAAGCTGAAGAGGCATTCTCGAAGTCAAACTGCCTTTTCCCCCGGCAGCTATCCTTTTGCGCCCGACCCGCGAAACCCTTCCTTGGGAGTGATCCTCGTCTGTGGGAGCCGGGGCATTCTTAAACAAAAAAAGGGGCCCCCCAAACCCCGTAATTTGGCTTCTTTTTCCAAACTTCTCTTTTCCCCCAGAGGGAAATTTCACATTGGGCCCCACCGGGAGCTACGGGTATAAAGGGCCG